>QLOU01001411.1:0-20907 GCA_003313715.1 Russula abietina
TTTCCTGGTCATCGAACCCACCTTTTTTTCTTACAAGACCACCATTATTCGAGATCGGGGCGGAAGTTTGGGCGTTGGACAAATTCCATGGTTGTTTCACAACACTGAGGTCGGAACTTTTGGCGCGCAATATACAGGGCCGCTTGACCCCTATTGCACGTTTGTGCGGGGACTTGGCGTTGATGGGAGACCCTGTCGTTTTATGGAACTGGAAACGAAAGGGTCCGTTTTTCACAATGAGTTCCGGAAACATCCACCATTCTCCCACGGTGAGTCATTTCGTCATCAGCACTGGGAATTTGTCTTCACTCACATTGCAATATACCCAAGCCTGACAGTGTTCTGGCCGTTCAGCTTGTTCGTAATCATTTGCTCGTTGTTCGCCAATCGCACATACAGCTATTACCGACTCCACAATTTGATGAATGTGGACGCGCGGTTCAGGGCGCAAGCACTTTTGGAGCATTTCTGCATGTTCAGGATCCTGCGAGGGAGGCTGTAGTCATTGTCCATGAGATGACAGAGGAGGAACGAGGCGCCTGGCAATTTAATCCAGTCACTATTCTCATGCGAGTCACCACCGTCGACGGTCACTCCATTCGGAAATATGATCTTCTCCCGAAAGCCGTCGCTTTGGCTGAGCAATCGGCGGAGACTGAACTGCGTAGCGAGCAAGAGCAGGAGACGATGCGGCGTCCCAAGCCGACGGATAGCCCATGTACTCTGCCAGCGCGACCTACGCAGATCATACCGGTCCCACCGTCGTGCAGTAATCTCGTTGTAGGGCAGAACGGGAAAGGATTCTGGATGGAGACGCAGAACCTGACATGTGGACACAGCACGTTCCCCGTGCGGTGCTTCGTCGGCTTTGATGCGACCAGCCATCTCGTCCCCGCGCAGGAATCGCAGTCGGCCGCACGGTGGCAGAATGACTTGACGATTCGGAAGAACGGGTTGTATAAATCTCGGGTTGGACCAGGGGAGGTTTTCGAACGGAAATATCGGATACTGACTTCTTCGATTGAGGATACGGTTGGTCGGATTGCGGTCGGTGGACGTGATGGGAGAGTTCAGATTTTGGATTTCGCGTGATGGTTCAATCGTCACTAGTCATTTTGTTGTATTTGTCGGTGTATATCCTACCGTCCGTTGTCAGTCACAGGTTGTACGTTGAACAATAAACAAACAGAACAGACAATGGACGAAGGGCGAACAATGAAGCTAATGAAGTGATACGCGCAACAGTCAAATTCAAGACCAGAGGAAATCCCGGCCCGCCTCTTTTACTGTAAATCAACTCTTTAGTTTCTCCCTCCCAAAATTCATCCCAAAAATTCACAGAAATAAGCAAGGGGGGACGGGTCAAAATGAGCGAAAAAATTCTCGCTAACCGGGAGAGCCGTGGTCACCTCTTTCCGATTTATTGACGTACAGTACTCAGTAGCATCATGGCCGGGGACACTTCGTGGACCCGCCGAAGAAATATGAATCACCCCCGTCACTGTCACCTAAAATGGGGGGGCGAGGATTGTCTCAGACTCACTGTGGGGTTCTAAGAAGCGCCCACCTTGGCGCTTGCGTTGACATCTCGTAAAGTTAGAGTTTGAGAAACAGGGAGGTGGCACGATGCTAATTTATCCACATTCCCACACCAGTCACCTCTTGTCAAACGAGACACCCGGCGGGGTCTACAGGAGCCACGCCCGACGTGATGACCTGGTAACTTAATATATCGAGACCACTCGGGGTCTCGGGCGGATTTCCAGCTCACCTGGGAGGCTCACGGGATTGATGTGACTAACTTACAGAATCCAGGATGATAGTGGTGGCTGGAGGATCCGCCCGTGTGGAATACAGTACGTTGGTTCCAAAGGGTCCACGACATCACCTGGGTTCCTGAATCTCGCATCCTCAAACGTTGCTCGCGGGCCTTGTGAGTTGTCCCCTTTTTTTTCTTCGTTCAGACCCTCTTTGAATCGCGTTGACAGGTCCAGAATTGCATTTGCTATTAGACTCGAGGGGATGAAGGATCAACGCTGGGCTGTGGCGGGCGGCGGCGAGCAGGTAAAGTCACGGTGCGCGGAGCACCCACGCGACTTGAGTACTTGAGTCGCGGTAACCTGGCAGAAAGCACTTCAAGCACTTTGGATATCGGACCAATCAATGGGTCGAGGAGATGCGACCAGATCCACGACTGGTTCTTGACCCGGGGGGCGTGAGACGGTTCTACATAGTAAAGAGGAGTTCGGAGCTTTCGGGTTTCGAGGCTTGGACCCAGGCGCTGCGGCGACGGCGGAGCCAGTAATATTACAGGCGACCGTCCGGATTGTGCACGTGGTGATTGTGGGGGCGTTGCACTGGGGCTGACTCCAAGCTCCAAGACCCGTCACCTTCTCCGACATGGAGTCTCCGCCGATGTACTCATGGATCTTGCTTTCTGTTACCTATTTTGTTTTCCATGGCCCTCTGTTGGATGAGCCCGTAATATGGAGGGTCTGGACTCAACCCGAGTCCGAGTCCGCGCGTCCTGATGGTAAAGAATCAGATCACTTCATTGCTGGAACCTCACGTGGCTGGCTGACCGTTGGGTTGGTCAAGACTTTGCTGTGCTCTCGCCGCCGCCGATAGTGGCATGTCGTTTCTCTCCTGAGTTGCCCTGTCGGTGCATCGACGGCATCATTCCGGTACCGATAGACCTTGCGATGCGACTTCTGCGGAAGCAGTGCCCTACCTCAGTAGCGAAGTGGAGTATAGATCACGTTGCTGGCGCATTCATGGAGAGCCTCTTCGTGCACATTTTACTTCCTTGCCAGTGCCCGACCCCGAAAATATTAATGACTTTTGAAACAACTTGGTTCCTAGTCTCCTAAAAGGTGAACCAACTAGCCGGCACATAATCCTTATGGTATAGTTCGGGGTCAGGGTCACCTGGCCATTCAGACTAAGTCCTGTAAACCTTTGCCGAGGTGTATGAAGTAAACAGAATACGCCATGACTATAGCGGTCAATTAACGCACGCGTTCGCGGCACGTGCCATCCATCCATTACGCCAGTTTCCTCTCTTGATCGATGTTATTAATGATTAATCATCGCACCTGATGGCCAATCAGATTTGGAACGGACCTTATAGCGTCACAACTACAGTAGTTGCTGGTATATTGTGCGTCAAGTGGAAAAAATGATGCCGA
Organism: Russula abietina; assembly: GCA_003313715.1. Lineage (NCBI taxonomy): Eukaryota > Fungi > Basidiomycota > Agaricomycetes > Russulales > Russulaceae > Russula > Russula abietina. Next base: position 3,189 of record QLOU01001411.1, read on the forward strand.
AAAGATTTTCTATGTCGCTTTTTCCGTAGTAACTTAGCCTCTCGAGAACAAGTAATTCACGTGATTTGCGTCTCAAACGGTAAGTTATAAGCTACAACTACTGTGGGTATCATAAGTAACCAATATATGTTGTTGTGGCCGAGCAGACAACAGCAGAGAGAAATGAATGGTCAACATTGCCCCGTACTTGAAGAGATACAGAAAATGGAACGGAGCAGATATCAGAAAATATAACGGTTGAGCTGCAAGATCGGCATCCAACCGCCAGACGAAACTTGGATAGTACCGATGATCACGATTTCGTGGGGCTGGACACCCCCTTCCCCGATTTGCCATTGTGGGACAGGGTTCTCTATATCCAGTTGGCGGTTCTGTTAGGATAAAAAGAAAACGTGAATCCTCTGCAGAGGTTTTTGGCCAAGGCAGGAGACCCGACCTTGATAAATACATCTACAGAACGGCCTACGTGCTGCGCAAACTTGGAGAGAGTGATGGTACTGCGCTGAGGGCTTTCGCCACGGATTTGAACTTGTCGCTTGAACTTGCGATAACCGCACCACTAAAGATTGCAAAGGAATCGGTAAAAAAAACATTACAGCACTGAAAATGTTACTGACACCGATGCGTATATGCGTTGTCGTTTGGGGACCAAGTGGCGCGGGACATTGTGCATTGAAGAGGGTATCGCATCGGCCAATAACAGCAACATCGAGAGGAAGGCCAAGTCTCCCGTCCATGTGCAGGAAAAAGACGGGCATCTGCAATTCTGCATCTTGGACGTGGCGTCTTCTATCGGTAACAGTGAATGGGATCCACAAGCTCTGGGGCACTACAGTCCCATTACCCACGACCCTACGGTCGAGCACCCGAGTGTGTGGGTTGGGAAATTGAACTTGGATATATTCGAGAGCGGAAGTGGCAATGAAAGAGCCACCTTCTGTCTCAGGAAGATATGAGGCAGTGATCGTGTTGCACCTCAGAATATTAAGCAAGTGCTGTTCAGCTTTCTGAGGACCGAAAGAATGAGATATGTACCCATCGACTAGGACCTATAAGTAACGCGGGTCAGGACAGGAGTCTGTTCAAAGTCAGCACCCTTACCGAATAATATTGCGCACTCATTACTTAGCGGTAGAGTTCTTTTGAGAATAGAATGGTGACTGAAATGAGTATTTATGCCGTGGCTCGCTGGTGTTATATAGCATCATTGTAACACCAAGAGATAATGGAAAGAAGAAAAACGGCCAGGCAAGCCATATGACCCGGAAATCAATCAAATTTAATTGGCAGGGCCGTGACTCCGAGGTTCCCGGCGTGATGTATTGGAAACCCCAAATCCCAGATAAACACGAAAACCAACATAGCAATGATTTACTCTTATTTGTGCGGTACAGCGCTTCTAGAGTGTAGGGTGTCGTTTTCGAGAGATCAAAGCCTGTTCATGTCTACATAACAACGTTATTATTTGCACGGTCTCGTGAACGGGGGTATCATACCCAAGAAAATGTAGTCGGACTAAGACTACACAACCCCATTGTATTTTGTGTGGCCCATGCTCGAGCCTAGGGCACCGTACCCAAGAAAATGTGATCCGTCCGTGGATTGTACACAACTTGAGGTTGTTATTTGCGCGTTCACATGACTGAGTGTAGGGCATCATACATAAGAAAATATAGTCTGTTCATAAAATTATACAACAAAGTTGTTATTTGTGTGGACCCATGGTCTCTTCTTATTTGTACCCGTTTCTAGTGGATGAGTCCGCATGCCAGTGAGGACGGTCAAGTCGTCAGTACTCGTCAACTGTATGATAAATGATGCGTCGTACATTCAAGCTTATCGATGACAATCCCTGTGCTGGAACAAGGTGTGGGGAGGTACCGGGCTAATACGAACGAATGCCGAGGCCGGATGAGGGCAAGGAACGTGCGCTGGTCGTCATCGACGGCTAGGGAAGGATGGAACAGCATGCAATGACTGGACCGTGACTCGGTTGGGCTCGCGGCCTTGTAAGTTATCCCTGTTTTTTTCTTCATTGGGAAACCTCTTGACTTTGCGTTGACGGATCTAGAATTGAGTTTCAAGGCGACGATGGGAGAAACGGTCGGCGGCGGCGAGCGCTGGGATTTATGCACGGAGCGCCCGGCGACTCGGATGTCTTCGCTGTTGAAATATTGACTTTTGAAACTGAGGAAGTCATTAGAAGTCGGCAGCAGAACACTGTACAGGTTCTAGACCCCGGAGACGTGAGACTGTTCGACATGGGGGAGGGAGGTTCTGAGGCTGGAAAATTTCCGAAAAACCTTTGGACCCGGGCACGGCGGGGTGACAACAGCAATGCAAGATGACTATCGGGGAAAATAGGGAAGCACTCAGAGGACGGTGGTACTGAGGGACAGCGTTTCCAGACGATCACAAGTAACTTAGTACGAGAGGTGACAGAAAATATATTGTTGAGTTGATTGGAGAGCAATTTGAAATGCAGTGGCAAGTGAATAGATTTATTTGTTCTTATTTGTCGACATCACTGCTCGTGGCGAGCCTCACGGTAAGCGTCACCCTCACCAGCAATGCTTTCATGTTCTCATTCGCGATGGATAGCATCTTCGCAATCTCCTTGGGCTTCGCTCTCCGCCTCGTTGTCGTCTCCGCATCCCACTATAATGACCGCATAGGTGGTTCCCTCGTTGGTCTCTGGGAGGGTGCCGTTCTCTACCACTTTCTCGAAAAGTGGCCCTTGTCCTTTGACCCCTACGTCGGCCTGGGCTTCCGCCTTCTAGTCGACTTTCTCTTCACAGAGAGCATCTATCGCCTCATCATTGTCCTGCTTTGGACAGGACTTGGCTTCATACTCGCCGACGTCACCCCCGCGTTTTGGTATGATAAAAACCTCCACAGATTTTATCGACGCACATCTCGCTTCATTCGCCATTTCGACTGGAGCTCGCTCAATCTCCCCATACCATCCGGTGCCATCCCCCGCGTGCGATTTTACGAACTTCCGTCACGCAACGCCCCAGCGTCTACCAACCCCCCGCCACCCGCCACAAACCAACGCAGGCACAGCGTACCAGGCAACTTCCCGGGATATTCATACTCCTCCTCCACCGATGCCTCCAATGCACCAATCACCCATTCCGCTCCGCGGCGGCCTGTCCCCGCGACCTCCATCCCTCCTAGCGCACTCCGCTCCGTGTCGCAGCCGAAACCGTCCTCCAATTCCTCGGTCAGCTTCGATCTCGTTCCACACACATCGGAAGTCGGCAACGACTCTTTCGAGCAGCTTGCTGCGGGGGGCGCGCCCACGCCCAAGCCTGTGCCACCGATTGTCGTCATGCCCGCGCCCGTGCAAAGCGTCCCCAGCGGCCAGATTCTGAGCGCTGAACCAGTTTCATCCACACTAGTCGCAGGTAACATCGATCTACTTCCGGAGATTATCGAGCCGCGCGATGACATAGATCCACCACCATCCTTTGACGAGACGATGGCACCAAATAAAGCTACCGCTGGTGTTCAACCGCGGGAATGGCCATCAGATAAACTCACTGTGCGCAATCCGGATGTGTCCGATTTCGGCAGTGCGCGCTCGAGCATAATCTCGGGTACCAACCGGGACTCGATCATCGGCCGCGCGGAGATGTTGAGGAAGCAGGCCGCCGCCGAGGAAAAGGTGCGCGACCAGCTGCACGCGGAGCATAAGAAGGCATTTAGCGAGAGGCGGTATCCGGATGCCATACGGTATAAGGTCGAGCAGGATGAGGCCAATCAGCGCGCGATGAACCTACACAGGCGCGCGGCGGAACGATATTTTAAAGGTACGTCCCGATGGGTATTCTCTTGACCTGAATAATTGAGTTGCTGATGTGATATTTGTTTCTGAGCAGCGCATAATCTCCAGCACGACGAGCGAACGATCGACGTACATAATCTCAAACTCGATGAAGCGATTCGGAGGGCAGAGATCGCGATTCGTGACGCACTTGTGGCGGGCGATACGCGCCTGCGCGTTATCTGTGGGCTGGGGAGTCGTTGGGACAGGAGAGAGAGAGAGCTTCCCCACTTGAGACTTGCTCTTACGAAGGCGTTGTCAGAGTGAGTCGCATTTTCTCTTTGCCTGCTGACCATTCACTTAACCCCTCACACAGACAAAGGATAGAATCAGAAGTAGATCCCGATAACCCTGGCGTGGTCAACATCAGGTTGCCGGTGATGTAACCTGTTCACCTATTTGTTTTTTTAAGTATTTTGGAATCTCTTGTTGCGATTTTAGAGCCGTGTTGCTCGATTATTACTTCCTTCTTTCGACGCGCCACCACCACACATCTGTATTTATTTTGAAAGTCACCCATCGTACTACCTGAACGTTTGAACGTTCTGGACTGTTGTGACGATTATTGGATGTATTGTATTACTTGAATTTTCTAAATCGCAAATATTACACCCCATTTGAAACTTCGATTACTTATCCTTATGACGATCAATGAAGAAGATGGCGTCAAAAATAGCACCGCACGGTTATAATGAAAAGAAATGATATAGGTTGAGTTCTTTACATAAAAGACAGGGGTGGTAACGGAGCGTAAAGAACTTGAAAATGGTATCAATGACCGCTGGAATACTCTGCATGGCCAGAGAAAATAGTAGATGTGGCACGAAGTGTCCGATAAAGTCTTTTTAATGCTTTTATTCGGGACGTCCGATCATCTCGTCCCTAAAGGGTATATACTCTCAAAGAAAGATGAGGGGGGGCTAGGCCCGGGTTTGGTTGACTCGGATGGAGGAACTCGTACTCGTACCGCTCCTCTCATCATCTTACCATCGCGAATCCTCCAGTCGAGATCGATTGCGGAACAAATGCGCCACAGCTATTCGCGGCGTTCCTATCCGCCGTCACGGTGATGACAATATCGGCGCCAACGCGGAAGGTATCGTAAAAGTCAAAGTGGCACCGCGAGGCCGCGGCATCGCTGTTGTTGGGGGCGCCGTTCACGCGCACGCTCTGCACGTACGCCGCCGCGCCGCGCGGGATTGTCTCTTGCACCGAACGGGCATCGAAGCCTTCGACGGTCACGGTTGTGCTTGTGTTCAGGTATCGGTTGTGTACTGTATACTTGGGTATCATTGGCGAGACTATGAGGAGCTCGCTCGTGCCAGGGACTTTTTGTTTTGACCGTGTGGTGGTACAGTAAAGAAGGGTTAGAGTGGTATAAGCCTTTAGGGAATAAAGTTTAGGTGAAGAGCCAAGCAGACCTGGGTAAAGGCCAAGGAGATACCAGATGAGCCATGTGGCCATCGCTGCTTGATCGTCGTTTCCAGGTAAACCAGCTGGAGCTATAGTGTAGGAGAAAAGGTGTTAAATGAACGAGATGTGTGGATGAGCGGCCCTTCAGCCTTTATTTGGTAGGGACGATGGAGTACACGTACTGATGTCAAAGTTGGTGAAGACAGCCTTTCGAACGGCATCAACAGAGCTCGCGGGTGCATTTGCGTAGTGATATCCGATCGGTGTCTGTACATTTAAGATAAATCATATGGTTACTTACGAATCGTGATCTTCCAGTCGGAACACACCTGAAAAGATGGCTCATTCCCAGCCAAATAATAGCCAGCTTCAAAAAAGTGATCGAGTCGCTTGACAAAGGTCGCCTATAAGACAAGCCCCGAAAACAACGCAGCCCCAGGTGTTTGCAAATACTTGTTTTTAATGATAGTGCAAAAGTATAGCGGAATTTGCTCACGTTTCCTCCCATCAAGGTGACGAGGTGCGCGGTGTCGTGAGGAGCAAACCAACTGTACTCCCAGGATGATGATTCATAAAAGCCTACAGTGTTGTCACTTTGCAGAGAGCATTCTCGCGATTGTTGTGAGTCTTTCGGTGAACAGTCTGTGGGATCCCCCGTTGCGAAAGTGCCATTCGGGAAGCGTTTCTGCATGAATCCTGCATGCGGATTACAATTGGTTGTCTTGTAAGAGTCGCGGCCTCAAAGCCACGAAAGATCATTCCGAAAAAAAAAAAGGTTTTACCTCGATAGCCGTCGCTCGTCATATCAGGATCCCAGACATTCCTATAGCTCTAATATGGGGGCGACTTTAGTGCGAAGGCCTAAGACTGCAGAAACGAAAAGGAGGCTCTCACCAATGATCGGTTTGCATACTTTGCCTCGTCTGCCGTTTTGTTCAAAAGAAGGGCAACCTGGCGGATCGCAAAGTCCTCAAATGCGTACTTTCGTTCAAAACAGGCTGGATGAGTAAAGTAGAGATTTGGGTCACCAGTAGGCGCGCTCACCTCAAGAGTTCTGCTGCTTTCTCGCGTTGTGCGCCCCGTGCTGGAAGTGTCCAACGCACCATAAGGAATATAACCATATTTACTAACGGATACCAGCGACAGTCAGCGCGCGGCGGCGAGGTCGCAAGGGGGGTAAAGAGGAATCTCACTTGTAAATGTTGGATTGGCGACCTTGGATGTCCCATTCTGGTGGGTTGACTTCGGCGTCCGCGACTTGCGCCGCGTACAACTCCGCGAGATCAATTCCTAAAGCGTGTGCTTCGTTATGATAATTGATCGCGAAATGACCGATAATGACATCGCCACTGGAACCTACACCATCACGTCAAAGGAGGATCTGGCAAGAAAACGGCCAACTAACCTCCTTGCGTCCAACCAGGGAGATTGTTCGCGCGACAATCCGGCATCCAGCCCCTCTTGCGGTATGCGTCAATGTAATTATCAACAATCTGTGCGTAGGTTTCGGGAGAGTGGAGAGCCATGAGGGGGTAAAATGTTCGGAACTGTAATGCATTTCAAGTCGCGTTCCGTCCCAAGTTTTTATGGAGCTTACCGTGTCCCAGCTAAATATCACGACATCAGTGGCAGCATTGCAAATCTTCAGAATAAGATGGACTAACCTGCAATACAATGAATCGAAGTAAAACGAGCTCGTGCCCAGAAAATCTCCTTGAGCCTCGCCTGTAGCATTGTTCTAGATGCACCACACTACATGTCAGGGATCCGGCCCTCAAAAGGGGAAATGGCTCACTGGTGTCAACGAAGCACGGTATAATGAGGAGTACAGTAACTCTGTTACATTCGCCGGCGTATGAGGGACGTCGATCTCTATCCGACTCAGCCTTTCATTCCACAATGTCTTGCTCTGGGCTTGTATTTGATCGAACGTAGCAGTACCGATTTCGGATTCCGCGTTGGCACAAGCCTGTTGCTCAGAGAGGAAAGAAACTCCGACGCGGATGATCACTTGTGTTGGGCTCCCCGCAAACGAGAAGAGCGCGCCGGACTCCATCACGTCACCAATCAGGCTACCCGGGAGTATAAGCTGAGTTTCGCCAAGTCCTCGCACGACGAGGCCGTTCCTGTGTGGCCAAACTTCAATTTCCAACTGGAAGCGACGAGAAGACATATACAGACGAGTCCGCGGTCCAGACGCCGAATTGATCCAGTTTCTGTGCGCCGATGTTAAGGTCATAACAAGCGAACGCTTGATACTTAAACGACCCTGGCCCAAAACTTCCCGCCATGTAGTGATCAACTTTCAAAAAATCAACAAAGCAGAAGAGTTTGGTAACATACCTCGAGCCCCAGAAGCCACCGATCGTGATTCGCCCTGCCTCAGGGTCAATGGTCATATTTCCGCCTTTGAATGAACGGGGCAGGTCATTTGCAAGATCGAGTGTAAAGAACGGCATGTGTGCGCCCTCTGGGAACGTAAACCATTCAAGACCGGCACGTCGCGTCGAGGTTGCTTCCATGCGAATGCCGTTATTTAGCGTGAGGGAGAAATATCCGGGGGATGCATCTCCGTGAGCGAGATCAGATTCAATTGTCTCCCTGAGACACAAGTAATCGGTTACCATCTGTGTTGTTCATCCTCAGACGTTCACGCCCTGCAAGATTAGGTGTGCAGGTGTCGAATCCACCTGGGCAGATCAAAGGCATGATCTCAAAGTTTCCGTAGCTCCCTAGTCATAACAATGTCAGCACAGAAAACCAGGGGAAACCTACGGAATTGGCTGACCTAAAGAGGACCCTGTTCCACTATCGTGTAGAGGACTCAAGCCTCGGATGAACTGGGTATTGTCGGTTACATAACCTGATGACCAGAGTATATCATAAACGCCGCGGGGAGATACGAGAAGCCATTACCAGCAGGTGCGTAGCCTGTCATATCTGTGGTGATCTTTACCTGTGTTTATATTTAAAACAACATCTTTTGGGTTACCAAGGAACCCAACATACCATGCCAAACGGAACAGATGCACCAGGGCTGAGCCAGACAGGTGTGTTGGCGAGCAGATAGAGCTTTCGTTACAAACTGACACGAACCATACATCTCCAAAATTATCTGGTAAGGAGATATCATTTAGAGATTAAAGTCAAGTTTCACTCGGTCGATGAAAGGGACGTACCTGTGCCGATGAAGGGGTTAACAAAGGCGGTGTAATCGACAATACCGGATCCGTTACGAATAGCTGCTGAGATCCTACGCTGGACATCAGGGGAAGGCTGTGCATACACGACGCTACAAGCAGCGACAAGGACGGCAAGAGAGTTGGCAAGAGATGAAGGTATCATCATATGCCGTCGAAGAAATTTCCCATGCGACAGGGATTATTTATACCATTCATTTATGTACACGCCGCTAGTTGTTCATCCCGAGAATACGCAAGAAGAAATTACAATAGTGGAAAAACAGAATATTTGCATTGAGGCGTCCATTAATGTTACAAGTACGCGATGCTCGCAGTTGCCCAGTTGCCAAAGTGTCTGAGGGGCCAACTCTAAAAAACACTGATCCTAGGTAAATCAAATCATGAGTCATTACCGATTGTAGATTTCCACGGAAGTTCTTTCCTGCGAAGTACCGCGTGGAGAAGGATTTCTGCAACCTGGTTCAGGGACAGTGTGACGTACAGGGTATATCTTCCGAGGAGTTGGTGGCGCGATTGGAAAGCATAAGAACCATGTGTGCGAAAAAGAGTTGTAGACCTGGGTCATCAGGGGTCCAAAACTGGCGCTCAAAGTTGGGAAGTCTAGCGAGGATGTAGCGAGGATGTAATCCACGGCGTTTCAGTCCGGTTTCCCGATACCGAAGCCACACGAAAAGAGTCTTTGCTATTCAGGGCTGCAATAGGTACGGATGCCGTTGTGGCCATTTGCAGGGCCTCCGAAATTCAATGATAACTTCTGGAGAACCGCGGACACTTGAGGGTCCTGAAACGTTCATGGCGGCGTCGTTGTCGTGACACGCAGGGTAAGAAGCATTCTATGTAGACGGCAACGCAGAAAAACGTATGTGTCTTGTAATCAAACAGTCTCCCATCGATGTTTCTCTTGGTCTCTGCAAAACATCCGCCTTTTGGCTCGTTCGGAGAAGGGGTAACACCAAGGTGCGTAGAGAGCGAATCCAGGGCAAGTTGCTGTCCACACAGTTGAACCGTGTCTGTCCGTGTGTCCACCATGGTCTTTCGATAAACGTCGAATTGGCAGCCTTACAGTAACTGTGGAGTTATTTAGCTGTGGAATTGGAAACAACAGCTGCATGGGATTACGGTCATAAATCCCACACAAATGACCTTTGTTTCCCGGAATTTGTTCCGACACTGTGTGAAAAGATGAACAGGACGAAAACAAGCCTGTCCAGAAAAAGAACTGGCCCCGTGGCATTTAGTGGATGAGTGAGTTTGAGTTTTCAAGTTTTCAAGGCCGACCGTATGGCCGCGGTCTAAGCCAGCCGAACCGAATCATGCGCGTCGTGCTCCGGGCCGCCTCGACGCGCCATCCTCTTGTCTCTTGTCTTGACATACTTTTGACCGTACCTCTGCAGTGGTCCGCCTCCCCAACCACCGCACTCGCTTCCCTCCCGGCCACAAACGTGTCATCCCATGCGAGTCATGCCGGCGCGCAAATATAGAACATCTCTTTCTTATCAAGTCAACTCGCCGCTTTTGTGGCACCGTTTGGTTGGATGTGCTCGATATCGGGCATGACCTATGTGCCCAATTGACTACGTAGGAATTGCGTGGAATGTCAACGTTTAAATACAGCCTCTTTCTTTGCCTCATCATTTACTATGGGTTCCAATGCAATGCCAATGTTGCTTGATAAACGGAATTGAAGGTACTGTAATACCTCTTTAGGCTCTGGTGTGCTGTGTTCAAAGCAAGAAGCAATACGAATTGTTCGATTGATTATTTTCAAAAACTTTTGCTTATAGTAGGATCACCTCATTAACAAGGGGGGTATATATTCGTAAAACGCTGAGTGTGTACAAGCATCGCACACCCTAACGCACTTTTCATCTCGCTTTCGCGAACCCTCCAGTCGAGATTGACTGTGGCACCACGCCACAGCTGTTCGCGGCGTTCCTATCCGCGGTTATGGTGATGACAATATCGGCGCCGATGCGGAACGTATCGTAGAGGTCAAAGTAGCACCGCGATGCGTTCTGCATGGTAACATCGCTGTTGGATGTTCTCACGCGCACGCTCTGCACGTACGCCGCAGCGCCCCTTGGGATCGTTTCTTGCAAGGAACGCGCGTCGAACCCTTCAACGGTCACGGTCGTGCTTGTGTTCAGGTATCGGTTGTGCACGGTGTATTTGGGTATCATTGGCGAGACTATGAGGAGCTCGCTCGTCCCAGGGACTTTTTGTTTTGGCAGTGTACCCCAGACACGGTGGTGCAGAAAAAGAGTGTTAAAGTGATGTGAGCCTTCAGGGGAATGGTTTAGGTGAAGAGCCGAGCAGACCTGGGTAGAAGCCGAGAAGATGCCAAATGAGCCATGTGGCCATCGCCGCCTGGTCGTCGTTCCCGGGAAGACCTGCGGGAGCTATAGTATACAAGGATAATGAATGGGCCTGAAGTCTTAACGTGGCATGAACAATGAACCACACTCACTGATGTCAAAGTTTGTGAAGACAGATTTACGAATGGCATCAACAGAACTTGCGGGTGCATTCGTGTAGTGGTACCCGATTGGTGTCTGTACGATTGAAATACATCCGATGGTGGTTAGCATACAATAGTGTCAGTCTCCGATGTAAAAAGCACCTCGAAAGATGGCTCATTCCCTGCATTATAATAGCCAGCATCGAAAAAGTGGTCCAGTCGCTTGATAAAAGTCGTCTACAGTACAAGTCACCGTGTTGGCGCCAGGATAACGGAGCGGAGGCACGGTGATATATGCTCACGTTCCCTCCCATCAAAGTGACGAGATGCGCCATGTCATGAGGCACGAGCCAACTGTACTCCCAGGATGACGATTCATAAAAGCCGGAAATGTCGCAGCGTTGTTTCTCATTGTCTTGAGGCGAACAATCTGCGGGGTCCCGCGTGGCAAAGGTGCCGTTGGAGAAGCGTTTCTGCATGAAGCCTGCGGGCAAATACAGTTAGTTGTCTTGTAACCAATATAGATAAAGACCTTACCTCGAAAGTCGTCACTCGTGACATCAGGATCCCAGATATTCCTATAATTCTTTGATATTGGGGCGAGGCTTTTAGTGCGAAAGCCTGGGACTGCAAAACCAAATTGGGAGCTCTCACCAGCGAGCGGTTAGCGTACTTTGCTTCGTCGGCCGTTTTGTTCAAAAGAAGGGCAACCTGGCGGATCGCAAAGTCCTCAAAGGCATACTTTTTGTTTAAACATGCGGAACAGACTCGATAAGCAGGCAGAGATTCGGGTCACAACTACGCGTGCTCACCTCAAGTGTCCTGCTGCCTTCTCGTGTTCCTAGCGTCGTGCCACGTGTGTCTACTGCGTCAACAGGAATATAACCATATTTACTAACGGACAACATCAACAGTCAGCGCGGAACGTGAAGAAGGATCTCACTTGTAAGTGTTGGATTGGCGACCTTGAATGTTCCAATCTGGTGGGTTGACTTCGGCGTCTGCGATTTGCGCGGCATAGAGTTCCGCAAGATCGATTCCCAAAGCAGGCGCTTCGTTGTGATAATTGATTGCAAAATGACCAACAATAACATCACCACTGGAACCTACACCATCGCCGCCGTTTCATTTAAGCGGAATCGTGGCAAGAAAAAAGTCAACAAACCTCCTTGTGTCCAGCCAGGGAGGTTATTCGCGCGACATTCCGGCATCCAGCCCCTCTTGCGGTAACCATCGATGTAGCTATCGACAATCTGTGCGTAGACTTCAGGGGAGTGGAGAGCCATGAGGGGGTAAAATGTTCGGAACTGTAAATGCACTGTAAGTCGGACCGTTACGTCCCAAGTTTTATGAAGCTTACCGTGTCCCAGCTAAATACCAAGACATCAGCGGCAGCTTCGCAAAAATGATCAGAATAAGATGGACTAACCTGCAATACAATGAATCGAAGTAAAATGAGCTTGTGCCCAGAAAATCTCCTTGCGCCTCGCCTGTAGCATTGTTCTTGATGTACCGCACTACATGTCAGGGATCTGGCCCTCAAAATGGGGAAACGGCTCACTGGTGTCAGCGAAGCACGGTATAAGGAGGAGTACAGTAGCTCCGTCATATTCGGCTCCGTATGAGGGACGTCGATCTCTATCCGACTCAGTCTTTCATTCCACAATGTCTTGCTCTGGGCTTGTATTTGATCGAACGTAGCAGTGCCGATTTCAGATTCCGCGTTGGCACAAGCCTGCTGCTCAGAGAGGAAAGAGATTCCGACACGGATGATAACTTGTGTTGAGTCCCCCGCGAATGAGAAGAGCGCGCCAGCTTCAATCATGTCACCAAAAGGATTATCCGGCAGCATGAGTTGTGTTTCGCCACGTACTCGTGTGACGTGACCGTTTCTGTGTTACCAAAGTTCAATTCACTACCGAAAGCAGTGAGAAGACAGATACAGACGGATCCACGGTCCAGACGCCGAATTGATCCAGTTTCTGTGCGCCGATGTTAAGATCATAACAAGCGAACGCTTGGTATTTGAACGACCCAGGCCCAAAACTGCCAGTCTCATCGTCATCGGTTTACAAAAGGATGAGCAAAAGAGGTATTTCTGGTAGCATACCTCGAGCCCCAAACGCCACCGATCGTGATTCGCCCCGCCTCAGGATCAATGGTTATATTTCCGCCTTTGAATGATTTGGGCAAGTCATTCGAAAGATCGAGTGTGAAGAACGGTGTGTTGCCCTTCGGAAAGGTAAACCGCTCGAGACCGGCGCGTCGAGTAGAGGTTGCTTCCATGCGAATGTTGTTATCAAGCGTGAGAGAGAAATACCCGGGAGAGGCGTCTCCGCGCGAAATTAGATTCTTTTGTCACGCCGAGGCATAATGAATGGGATACCATCTGTATTGTCCATCCTCAGGCGCTCACGGCCTGCAAGGTTAGGTTTGCATGTGTCGAATCCACCAGGACAGATCAAAGGCATAATCTCAAAGTTTCCGTAACTCCCTAGTCATAACAATGTCAGCACAGAAAACCAGGGAGAACCTACAGAATTGCCTGACCTAAAGAGGACCCAGTTCCGCTATCGTGTAGAGGACTTAAGCCTCGGATGAACTGGGTATTGTCGGCTACATAACCTGATGACCAGAGTGTGTCATGACCGTGGAGAGACGAGAGGCCATCTATCTTACCAGCGGGTGCGTAACCTGTCATGTCTGTGGTGATCTTTACCTGTGTTCATGTTTCAAACACATCTTTTAGGACATCACGAGACACAACATACCATGCCAAATGGGACAGATGCGCCTGGGCTGGGCCAGACATAGGGTGTGTTGAAAGGCAGATAGGACTTTCATTACAAACCGGTCACGAACCATACATCTCCAAAATTGTCTGGTAAGAGAATATTGGGATTAAAACTCAAGTTTGACTCGGTTGGCGAAAGAGACGTACCTGTGCCGATGAAGGGGTTAACAAAGGCGGTATAATCAATAGTACCAGATCCGTTGCTGATAGCCGCTTGGATAGCCGCTGAAATCCTACGCTGGACGTCGGGGGAAGGCTGTGCACGCACGACGCTGCAAGCAGCAACAAAGACCGCAAAAGTGCTGGCAAAAGACGAAAATATCATCATACGTCAGAAAATAGCACTCGCGACACTTTCGCTAATAAAGGAGGGTGTATAAAGGAACGACGGGGGGAGAAGACGTAGACCGCTCGGTGGCTCGGTTCGACGTCGAGTCCTCTAAGGTTGCCAAGAACGAGCAGAAGAGACCTGGGCACACGCGAAAGAGAAAATCGAGAAAGAAACTGGATTACAACCATCCCGAAGGCGCATTAATATACACGCTTGTCTTGTTACATGGGGAGCTGAGGGAAGAGCCGAAAGATGTCACATGGGGCTTGACACCAAGAATGGACTAAGAGTAGCCAAAATGAGATATGATAGGGAGGCTAAGCCGGATTGGGTAAGAGTAGTCATTAAAGGAGTATAGTAGCAAGTGCGCGTCGCCAAAGCCGCTGAGTGTACTGTAAATTGAGGGGAGCAACTATAGGTGAGCCAGAGCGGTCGTCTATCTACCCTACTCATGAAGGCGAGGGATCTGGACTAATGTTTTTGGGAACCTTGTTCGACCTGGAGTGCAATTCTCTGTATCTCCTCCCAAACAATGCAATTCTCTGTATCTGCTCCCAAACAAGCTCTAGACCTGGGCCATCCGGGGTCCAAAACTGGCGCTCGAAATTCGGGAGTCTAGCGAGGACGTAATCCGCGACGTCGGATTCCGGTCTCCCAATACCCAAACGTAGCCGAAAAAAATCTTTGGCACCTAGGGCTGCAATAAGACTACGGATGCCGTTGTGGCCATTGGCAGAGCCTCCGAACTTGAATGATAAGGTGGTTGGCTTGTGCTCTATAGAGTCATGTAAAACGATCAAAGACATCGGAGCATGAGCAGTCTTCCGGAGGACCGCGGACACTGGAGGCCCTGAAATGTTCATGGCGGCGTCTGTGTTGTGATATTCAAGGTAAGATGCGTATTGAGCGACAGCGCCGAATAACATACGTGTCTTGTATAATGCAATGTCAAGCAGTTTTCCATTGATGTCTATCTTGGTCTCTGCAAAATATCCGCTTTTTGACTTGTCCAGAGAAAGAGTAACACCAAGGCGCGTAGAGAGCGAATCTAGGGCAAGCTGCCCAACACTGTACGGAAGAATGAACAAGTCAAAAACAAACGTCTTTAGGAAAAGAGCTGACCTATGGCGGGTTAGTGGGTGAGTGAGATTTCCGAGGCCGACGACGAGCAGTCTGGCAGACGCAGACATGGAAAATTGAATGCGGCTGCTGACTAATACACGCTCGGTTAATCGGTTTGGGTTGTCCCGACCTGAGCGCCGAACGTTTTCACCTCCTTTCATGATCACAGCGGCGGCGACGACGGCAACAAGGCCACCCGTTGCCCGCTCAAGAAAAGTGACGATACACTCGGCCCTGACACCCTGTATAACGTGTCAGCAGCCTCCTCACTCTCTTGATGCCCTCGACCTTTCGTCTTCTTCCCCAGCTGCAGCATTTGCTGCCCTCCACGACCATGTCCTCTCATGCCTCGCAGACATAGAAGCTTCTCTTTCCCAACTCGAGTCGCCGCTTCCCGACTTTGATCTTGGCCAAGCCATCTCGAGGAGTGAGCTCAAGGTTGAAGAAGTTCGAGCATGGGCCAAAGATGGGCTTGAAATTCTCAAACAGACCAGGGAAGAACTTCGCTCACATTTGCCCGAATTCACCCTCGACTCGGCCTCTGTAGAGACTTATGTCTCTGCTCGTCTCCATGATCTTTCAGACGCTTCCCATCTCAAGCTCGTAACGTCTCATCTCCCTGAACTGCCACGCATTCCTCGAGCCGAACATTATCTATATAACCTATCTGACCGTTTAAAATCCCTTCACTCCCACCTGTCTTCCTTCAATGCTCTTTCTCACATTGTCTTTCCATCGTTCCCTACAATTGCCAAGCTTTCCGAGCTCATAGATATGACAATATCCTCCGATCGTCTCCCCATAATGTTGCGCGCACGTTCCATGAGCCGAAGTGGAGATTCGTTGGGACGAGCTGCCACGGATGTTGCACGTGCCATCGAACGTTCGGTACATGGGGCCAAACTCATCACGTATGGTGACCTCCCTTCCGAATGGCGGAATAACCCCTTTGTCACCCACGGATATCGGTTCGTATCTTACGCACATGAGATACAAACCGTCACTGATGGGCACGTGTCCTCTCAGCTTCATTCCTCTTCGTAGATGGCCCCTCATCGTTGCCTCAATTTTTGCTCTTCACAATGAGACCTGTATGCGTTCCCTCCACTTAGAATTCCTCGTCTTTGACTGACATGTTCATTTTGCGAAGTAAACATCCACACGCATCTTATCCCCTTTTTGTTATGGACTAGCAATACAATATTTTGTTTCTTCAGCTCCTCGATACCCTCCGCATCAGCGGCTGTCATAGACACTCCCATTCTTGCATTTACCATCTTCGCTCTCTTCACTCTCTTCAGCAGCGTCGTGTGGCACACCATGGCGGGGTGTGCTCACCATAGAGGTATGACTCTGTGTGCCAAATTTGATTACGTAGGAATTGCTTGGTGTGTCCACATTTAAATACAACATCTTGCTTCCTTCGATTTCGATCTCACAATTCTCACATAACAGGCTTATAAGTGGCAGCGTTGGCACTGTCATTTACTATGGGTTCCAATGCAATACCAATGCCAGGAGTATATTTCTTATAGGCTGCCTTTTAAACGGGTTCGCGGGTACTGTGATACCTTTCTGGGACTGGTTCGACAGGGCTGAGAATAAGGTTTTTGTTTTATCATCCTTCTCCACGAACAACATCTAATCAAAGACACGTGTTTGGTAGAAATGGCGCATCGTTTTTTTCCTCACTTCGACCATCCTGATTACGCTTGGCCCTTTGACACGACTCGCCTTGCTCCATTCTATTTATGACACTATCAACTTCATACGTGCGTCTCCGTTTGGACTACATCGCTACCACAATTGACTTTTACCTGATATAAGGACCTATAATTCCATCCCTCGTATCGTATATTGCCGGTCTCCTGTTTTATGCTACTCGCTTCCCGGAATGCGCTCTTCCCGTCGACTCACCTCGCCTCGCGTGGCTTGGGGGTGGGTCCCATGCGTTGTGGCACATATTTATCGTGCAGGCAATATCGCTACATCGCGATGCCCTCCCTCTGTTAAAAGATGGCGTGCTGGGTAGCGCTACTGGTGTCTGTTCCGTACTTGCAAAGTAGAGACGCGCCAACCTGCCTGACGCATTCCATTCATCGTTACGACATGTCGCTCTTTGAAGATCTTGTTTTCCCTGATGGGTAGGCATTTGTTATTGATTTTCCAATTTTCATCATTTTCAGATACCACCTTGTTGATGCTTTCGATATTTTACCTTTTAATCATGTCCATTAATATACACATGTTGTACATGTAAATACTCGGAAAGCTATGCAGCAATGGGTGGTGGTGGTTGATGGAATTCTACATCAGCTTAGCCTCTCGCTTGGCCTGTGCCACTTGTGCGAGACGATGTGCACGAAGCGAGTTCTGTGTGCCCTGGCCTCCCTTCTTTGTGCCTGGAGCGCTCTGGGTGGCAGGCGCTACGCCCGCTTGGGATAGCGCGATAGGCGTCATGTCTGATGCGAAACCAGGAATGCGAATATTGTGATTGCGTTCTGTGTCGATGATATGTAAGCCATGACGCTTGATAGAGATGAGAAACGATCACGTACCGAGATGAAGT
>QLOU01001413.1:0-20646 GCA_003313715.1 Russula abietina
AGAAATCTGAGTGGTGTATGAAATGAATACCCCGTCATCGTCGTCGCTGCCATTGCTCAATGGTGATGATGCCCTCCCTATCCAGCCACCGCCGCCATCTCGAGTAGGCAGGTCCCGATGACCCGCGAAAGCAAACTGCTGCTACACCACGCAGTGAGCCAATGATGCTCCAAGAAAAGAAAAAGAAAACTCACCGCTCTCCCAACCAGATGAACTGCGATGCGCAGAGCTACTACCTTCCCCGTGGGCGATGTAGTTCGTCCAAGGAGGATCCCTTTGATGCCATACTCCTTTGCTAGCGCCTCTGGCTGTAATTCTGTGGGTGCGGGCTCCACTGCTTTGGCCTGTGTTATGAAGCCTTCGTGTGAGCGTAGCGGTAACTTCTCTGGACGATACTCGACAACATCGGCTGGCATGGGATGATTGCGGTGGGACAGGGGCACGTAGTGCATCTTATTTCGTGAGTCCTGATGCGACGAATACAGAGGATCCTGCACATTCGACAGGGACACAGGCCGTTGTGTCCTTTCATGTGCATGAGCATGAAAACAGCGGGAATGTCGCCAAAGCCAGTGATGACGTAGGCGTGGAGGGTGAAAGGGCTTCTCGAGAGGGCATCTTATGCAGAAACGCCCTTCGCGAGCTCGAGCAGCCATGTGGATAGATGAATGAGTTGGTGTCCCATGGCTTTTTTGGACCAGGTATGATCCCAACAAAACTTTTGGAAGCGTTGCTCTGGATGGAGATTGTAGTTGAAAGCGAGGAGGATCCACGCGGTATGCTTCCGCTTCTTAAAAAGGGCAAAACCATCAGTGGCGAAGTCGACTCCAAGAAGCGAGCGATAATGGAGCCCATCGAAATATCAGGTATCGTTCCAGGCCTGTGAGCGTTTGCGTGCTCATCGGCACGGTACTGGAGCTGAGTGGCGTAGGTGTAATTCGACATTACACGGAGACGAGGGATGAGGGATGAGGGGCATATATGACTAGTGCCACCTATAGCAGGCACGAGCTTGGAACGGAAAGGGACTGTTCAACTGGGCGGAGACTGACAGTACAACGTTGTAGAGAGAGAGAGCCGTCTGCAGGGTCAAACATCAAAATGTCCTAGAAATCGGTTCATCTACGCCGGTGCGGTGGAGAAAGAGGTTCCCGTGATGGTGACGACTGAGCAGAACTGGGTGTAGATGATGGTGGTGAAACGACACTGGGAGGTGGGAGTAGACGCTTCGAAAGTGCATGGGCGTTAGATTGGATGAAAGTGAAGGTGAGCGGAGCGGGAGATCGACGGACTGGAGGTTGCGCATTGCACATGCGGACGAGTGGGAAGAGACTCGTGGATAATGACTGAGAAGATATATTAATTGTGCCCTTTTTCATTGTGGAGGGCCGACTTACCAACTTCGGAGAATTGCAGACCCTCCCTTTGAGAAGATTCGCCTTGCTCGACCAGACTCGCTCAGACGTGATGTTTTGCAGTTCAGGCATTCGTCAAGGTTGGCGCACGGTCCAGTGTAGTATATGCACGAATTGATGCAGCATGCGATATTTCATGGGTTTGAAGTGGGTAAGAGCCCGAACATGGGATCGCGTCTTGGCAAGATTCATCCCGATCGGACACAGGATATCCAGATCGTGGTCCGAGATAGAGAGCTCGCCTGAGCACAAAAAAGCCAGTGAGTCACGAGTTTGCAATAAGAATGCTCAAAAAAAACTTACCAAGTTCCTCGGCGGTCTCGGCCTCTACATTGAACCCTTCGGCCAAGAGATCCCTATCCGAAACGATGCCCTCACGCGAATCCACATCACCTTCCATGGTAATGTCCTCACCGTCCTAGGAGTCATCAGTTTCGTGATCAACAAAGTCGACAGCCTCAACTGCATCCCCTTCGAGAGCATCTTCAGAATCCTCGTCATCGCTTTGATCGAGGAACTGATGTCCGTGCGAGACCGCTTTTACTTGCCGGGTCTGACAATGAGAGACTCCTGGTCCACCTGAAAATTGGCGATACGACACCGCTTGGGAGATGGAGGGGATGCAAGCTGCACTATGATGTGGGGAGGAAGTTTGACGCCGCTCGTCCATCGAATAACTTTACTATCGCACCCACAACTGCATACATGGAGGGGGTTCTTTCTTGGCTTTGGAACTGACATGGTGATCTGAGAAGGTGATTCAGCAAGAGAACACTCAAAGTGTGCTGAGACGAACTCAGACTGCGTGGGTGTCCAGTTTGTGCAGAACGCACAAAACTTTTATAGAAAAGAATCACGACAAGGCTGCGAGGGGCTTGGAATTGACGAAGGCGACTGTCGGGGGAGGTGTGGTGAGTGGGAGGGCGGTGGTGATAGTGAGGAGCCTAATACAGTGCCGCCATCTCTCAAGTCGGACAACTCAACACCCATAAGCGAAGACATCAAGTGGCAAGCAGGAACCTGTGATGGTGTCGAGGGAATAGTTCCGGTGCTGGTATTAATCATAGGAAAAGCAGACCTTGGAGTCAAGTCATTCGACACTCGACTTGGTCGATTTGCATCGATTTGCATCGACAGCCGTGGGAACATGATCACGAGTGTCTTGTTTTTTTTTGGTTGATTTTGCCATCGCCCTTTTCTTCCGTCCTCCTTCTGTCCTCAAGCTCCCATCCTCAATCTCAACATCCTCAATCTCAACGTCAACTGCAACAATTATTCACCAATTCACTCGGCTGTGGTGAGTCCACCTAATGACTCTTCTATCGACTCAGAGGAGATAATAGCTCTAGACCATGACGACCGTTTCCCGAGTCAAGCCACAGTACAGCACCAGCACCACCCACAACTCCTACTCGACTCGGAGCATGCTCACCACCCGCCCCACTACCACATTGATCGCTCCACTTTAGCGTCAGTACAGAGCCATAGCCATAGCCATAACCAGAATCAGCTTGAAGTGGCCAACATAGCCCATTTCGACGCCCTGGGCCACGACTTTGACAAGCAGAACCCATTCTCAGCCAAATTCGCAGATCGGCTCTGCAGGGCGCTCCGTCGACTCTCCTCCCGCAGTGCACCGAGCCCCGATGGTTTCGATGTCGGTGGACCATCTCTCGTCCTAGACGAAGATGCTACCTCGGTGCTGGATTACGCTTGTGGATCCGGTAAGTGTTCTTCCCAACCCATTTTCGCGTCGGCATGGCATTTTGATAAGAAAGTTTGTTATTTTTGTATGCATGTAGGCCAGATCTCGCGTGCGCTCGCGCCGTATGTTGCCCAGCTCGTCGGCGTCGATATTAGCCCGCATATGGTAGAAGTGTACAATATGCGTGCGAGCACGCAAGGGCTCGAACCGCACGAGACGCGGGCGGTAGGCTCTCTCGCCGAGCTACAACAGCAGCGCTTTGACCTTGCTGTGGTAAGTCATTTGGTATAATATATATATAAGCTTATCAACATCGAATCTTATCGTTTATCCCACGTACTTTTGTTTTGTCGTTCACTTCTAGTGCTTGATGGCCTACCACCACTTCCCTTCGGTCGAACAAGTTATGCGCGATATCGTTGAATACCTGAAGCCAAGCGGCATGTAGCCGTTGCCGATATCGCGGCGTGTGTGCATGCTGCTGACAGAGACGGAGACGAGGCCGGTGTCGGGGTTAACGCCAGCGGAAGTGAATCGCCGCCTATCATCTCGTCAGAATACGAGCACCTCATCGACAGAGTTCAAGAGTTCTGATTCCTGATTATTCTATGTGCTGCTGATGATACCTTGGGCATAGGGCCGAACTTGTGGCTGAAGGCGTCGTGAACTTGGGAATTTCGGCAGCAATGTTAGTGGACACGATCAGGAATTTAAGTAGCTCATTAGTCCACAATTTCAGTTATAAGTATATGAAAATAATATGTTTCTTGTCTTAAAGTTAAGTTGAAAAAGAATGAAAATAATATGTTTCTCGTCTTAAAATTGAGTCAAAAAAAAATGAAAATAATACATTTTTAGTCTTAAAAGTAAGCTGAAAAAAAAATGAAAAAAATTCTTTTAAACATGAATAATAAGTAGTTTAATGCCAGAAAAGGGTGCAGAATGAGTGATTTTTACATGAAAAAATAATTTAAATATATGGTAATTTCACACATTTTATAGCGGAATCTCAGTAATTTTGCCAGCTAAAAATCACGTAAATTAAGTACAGCCATTTGCATAAAAGTGTGAAAACACGTTTTTGCCTTTTGTTTGGTTTGGACAAATAGTGTGACTAGAATCACGCAACGGTTACCATACCCGTGCCTGTGCAGGTGAATCCGGCAAACTCCGTACGCCGCGACTAATGAAACAAAAAATAACAACACCGGGATTTGAACCCAGGTCCCCCTACTGCCCCCAGATATATTCCAGGTACTTTAACTACTGAGCTACCCCGCATTGGGTCCGCCCGGCTTATATTGCCCTTTACATTCTGATATCTCGACCAGGGCTATCCACGTGCGTGAACTTGCAGTTTTGCATAACCATAAGCACATGTGATAGATTACACATCCGGCACACCCCGTCACCCCCAAATCGGCTTGTCACACTATTTGTCCAAAACAAACAAAATGCAAAAACGCGTTTTCACACTTTTATGCAAACGGCTGTAATTCTGCTTGTTAAACTCAGTCGTTTCTCATGCATGAAATTCATGATGCGCATACTTTACAGTGTCTGCCATACCTCGAATAACACGTTGACGAAGCATTTCTGGGTATCATACGAAAATTGAAGTCACAAGCATTCAAGCCACGACAAATTCTCTTTAAAGATCGATTCTACTCCTTCAGATCCTGGCGAGACCGACGCCACGAGCACCGACTCTGATTGATATGTGCGAGAACCTTGGACGGACGTGAAGTTCATTATCACCACAATACGATAGATAGTCTGGCCCATCCTTCCCAACGTCTGAATCATCTCGTAGTACAAATTTGTGACTTGGTAGCGTAGGGAACTCGAATCAGAATCGTTCTCACTCAGGCTGCTCATGGCCTCTGCTTCTCTGCAAGCACTTCCACTGGCACCGCTGCGGCCCTCCGCGCTCCGAATGGCCAGGTCCTTTCTCTCCTCAGCCCGGTCATCCGAGAACGTGTACAGCAGTTGGGGTGGGAGGTGAACATTGATGGTGCCGGTACTGTGATGGGGAGCCGTCGACATGGTCACTACCGACGGACCGGGACTCCCACTTCCAGGACTCGCTTCAGTTGCCAGCTGACAAACACTCTCAAGTACTTTCCGTGGTCTCTGGAATGGGTGGAACAGAAACAATGACTCGGATGTCCACACCGTCGACACGGGACTCCATGATCAGGGGCATCAGGCCAAATGAGCCACAGCTGACCGTGACAATGCCTGTGGAGATACTGTATCGTAGTTTTTTTGCCGTCATTGAACTGGAAGCCGATAACTCCTTACTAACGTGTGTGATGTGTCGGAGATCGTATGCGTCAGAGATGGGGGTAACTCGGTAAAGAACTCTACTCCAATGCCGTAGTAGCTTGGCGCCCAAACCTTGAGAATGTCAAAGTCCGAAAGTCGACTTCGTAGATCCATTCGATACAGTATATACAGTGTTGAGTGGTTGTCCGTCACGTAGTCAGTCGAACCGAGCCGAACGAGAGTCCTTCAACTTGAAGTTCATCCTCTCGTATTCTGCGTCCAGACTTTCTTGAATCGCCCTGACCCACTTTCGAACGCTCTTTTGATACATTACGAAGGATTTATGGGAGAAGTTTACCAAGACAGTCAGGAAGTAGTGGCCCTTGTAGTGATACACTTCTTATCCGTGGGTGCCCGTGCTCGTGAGAGATTGGGACAACGGCAGCCTGAGAGAGTCTTTCGATTCTTGTCCTATACGGGTTGATAACGGCCACATGACTCACTCGGTAATCGGTCAATCAGTCGTCCTTGATAAGTGACTCATGTAAGTACGGAAGCTTCCAAAGAAACACCTCACAGCGGAGATGGAGATTCTTTGCACGGTCAGGAGTCAAAGGATGTTTGGTCATTCACGTGACACACATCAGTGATATTAGACGGTAATACACGGTCAGTGGTACGAAACGAGCAAGGGTAGATCATAGCAACGCTACGACCCAAGATTTTTAAAAAAGTAACTCACATGGCGCCCGGAAACCCATCCAGTTAATCTGCATCGTCGTCACGGTGCAGCATTCGGGTAGGTCAGCACTGGTTGTGGTGCAAAGGCCCAATATCGTAGATTATAGGTCGCGTTTGTATGGGATAAAGCATATGCACTCGGTTGCCTTGCCGTTCAATCCTTCTCTCAGCGATAATTCCTACGCCGAATCCCTGCCCAAGGTTCCTGCCCGTAGGTAGACATCTTGCGAAATAGGCCCACTTTGAGCCAGTTTCGACAACAGAATCTCTGGAGACCTCAGGTGTGTCAGAGCGAAGAAATAATATAGGTTAGAGGGCATGCATGGGTTGATCCGAGTCCTAGAGTGGCTGCCAGATGCTTGTGTGGCGCTCGCCTGGATCCATCTGATACGTTTTCCAACGAGCGAGAAATTCGGAGAAAGGGACCCATCTGCATATTCGTCAGCAAGGAAGCACAAGCCGGGAAGGGAAGGAACACATGCCTCGATGCAGATCGCCAACACATTAGTCCATCAGCAACAGAACTTGAAGTAGCAGTCCAGAACTGAGTCCTGTGAATAACGTGGCCTTTCAGTGCGTTAAACTTTACCAGCACCAACGCAATGACTGAGCGAGAGAAGGGCCGTGCGAAAAATGTACGGCTTACGACACATGACAGGTAAAAGGTGAACATTACGCTGAGCTTCATTGATAGAAACCTGGCAAGAGGGCGGCTTACGGTGAGTTCTTTCCCATCAGACCATACAAGAAGATCAGATCATATAGCACAATGCTACAAAAACGTCAACATAAAGAAGGTACTGAGTCGGACCAACGTACCGGCCGGGTGCCGACATAATCTACCACGTCTAGATATACCTTTGCATAGCGAACGTTACAGGTCCCTGACGCGCATAACACGTCGTAATATTTAAAATGATTCCCACAATAGTGATGGCTATTCAATATACATCGGATGAGCGTAGATTAGACCGGGGGATAAGCTCGTACCTGAAGGGACCAAACATATAGCATGACGGGCCACTCCAGATACCGAAGGTTCGAAAGGTCAACCAACATGGTTCGAGTTCGGAGATTGACTTTCAACGCGTACATGAAATACACCGAAGAGAGGATGAGCAACGTGAAACAGAAATTGACCCAAGGCGTACTTTCGAGGGGTGATATTGCGAACAGCAAACCTACTGTAGGCACGTCCCGTTAAGAAACGGCAGTACGGGCGCTTCACGGCGCTTGCCGGACAGGAAAGAGGTTGATTGTCTTTCCGGGCAGGGCACCCTGAGAAGAATGCCCTGGGGCAACCAACAGGAAAGCGCTTAGGGTAATAGCCTTGTGCACTGTAGTCTTGAGCGTCCTGCATCTCCGAAAACGACTCGACACCGTACCTCATACACTAACAGAAGAAATTAAGACACGAAGAGCCGAAGGAAAATGAGGGAGCTAAGTCACTGGTTTCAGCAAGATCGCAGTAGGTATACCTCGGAAGAACCGAGAGGAAGAGAACGAAAATATGGCATGTAAAGGTGGCATACAGTATACAGGATTCTGTATAAACCCCGGGGTGACGTATCAGATAGCTGCAGGAAGGACGAGGGTATAGGACGTACATCTGTCGCTGTTCTGTTACTTCTGTATGCTTGGTATAGTCGCCACCAGTGATTTGCGGGCTCGGCTGAGTTGGCTCGGTCCGTCTAAAGACTAGGCTTTTGACGGAGGATGCAGACGGGGATGTAGACGACGACGACGCGTCAGTTAGCGGTAGTCGGGGGTTTTCGAGAGGCTTACTAGAGAATCCGAACCGCCGACTTCCTCGGCGAGAAGCGCCCATGGCTCTCCTATCGCAGGACCTCGAATCGAGCGAAAAGCTTATGGAGCATTTGCGCCGAATAGATATGGACGGATCGGCGCCGCTCGCTGTGGACATAATGAATGGGCTTGCTTGGGTGCCTGCTCGCGGCGGCTGGGTGTGTGATGTTGGAGTGTGGGGTTGTGGGTGGTCGCATCTGGGATGTCTTCCGAGTCGTCGGATATCTTCGGTGGCAGCCGGCATGGCTACTGTAAGCCTGAGGCAACGCCTTCGAAATCCTTTGAGGGATCCGGATTCCAGATTGCCCGAAACCACAAACGTCGGCACGCCATCGACGTCTTCTGCGCGTAAACCGTCAATACACTCCGCTGCAAGGAGCCTCGACCGGGTCATAGGCTCTGGTAAAAGTGCCGCGGCGAGATCTTGAGCGAAAGATGTCGTGCCTCTGTGGAAGGATATGTTTGACCTTGCAAGGAACATATTCCGAGTATACGACGTCTGAAAGAAGAGTTTGCACGCGTGTTCTCAAAGAGGGGCGATGATCGTTGTATAGTGAGACGGGTGAGTGTAACACAGACGACGCATTTGTGGTCTAACGTGTCACGTGCGGTGGACAGTGACCCTGCGGCGCGGGCGTGCGTCTGCAGCGTGCCCAGGACGTTACCGAAGGAATCGAGGTGCCCAATACTTGCATCATGCAGAGAGTCCTACGATCTTTCATATGCATCCATATCGGGGCTGTGGTCGATCAAGAGCCGTGCGAGGTTAAGGTGTCCATACTCTGTCGCGTAATGAAGGGGAGTCGAACTTCGCGTGAAGTTGGACAGGTTCGTGGTACGGAGGAAGGAGGGGACGCAAGAAGCGCGGGCCAGCTACAGTACGCTTAGCGGAGCGCGCACAGT
Source organism: Russula abietina (assembly GCA_003313715.1). Taxonomy (NCBI): domain Eukaryota; kingdom Fungi; phylum Basidiomycota; class Agaricomycetes; order Russulales; family Russulaceae; genus Russula; species Russula abietina. Next base: position 8,839 of record QLOU01001413.1, read on the forward strand.
TCGTGCCCGGCCTGGGCTGACTTAGCTTCGTTTCATTTCGAGAAGCGTAAGGTCGAGCGCCGGACCCGGTGCACCCGCGGGTGGTTTTGGACAGCGAGGATGTTATAAAGAGGGAAGGTATACCCCACGAGGCCGTCGGAGAGTGAGACAAGGCATAGGAAGATGAGGTAATATATATGACTCCATGATGAACGACGCATCCGCCTTGTCGAGCTGATCAATGCTAACGAAGAAAGTGTGACGGGAAAAGGAAGAGGTTGGCAGCTTGTCAGCAGAACGTCGATCGGGGAGACGCACCATGCACTTTCATTGTTACAATTACACGCTCAGCCCCTCGGTGCTAATCATCTCAACGTCATTCGGTACCGTCGAGCTACATCTTTACGATCTCCCCGCAGCTGTCCGAATGGTAGTAGGTATGAAGGTGCGCTTCGACGACTGAGAGTCACTCGCACGTACACCCACACCGCGCATCTGCGCAGAGTTGCCGAGGTGTGTGGGATGCGAGGGGACCAGGGACTTGAGGGCAGATATGAGGAGGTCGAAAGACGCGAGCGCTGTAGCCGTTGCCGGTAAGTTATTACCATCAGTTGCCAAGGCATCGTAACGCTGTCGGACACAGCGCATGGGCTCAGCATCGCTACGAAGCCTACACGCGTGGATACGCATATAACGTCGCGTGGTCACCAGTGAGGCGGTGGGTCAGAAATGAGATACAGTATAGATGGAAGCCTTACCGCGCATGATCTCTATCGCAATTACCCTCGCCCACCGAGGTTAACCGGTGTCAGTCTCGCCAATAATGAGTTTGATGAGCAGTGTGAGGATGACTTCGGCCTCCTTCTAGAGCCAGGTGGAGAATTACTCGAACGAGAAGAGGGTAACACCGGTGCTGCGGAGGGAAAGTGGGAAAGCGGAGCGCTTGAAGAGCATTTTGAGCAGGTGGAAGAAGTCGTGTTGTGGTTCGCATAAGAACTCGGAATGCTGTGAACGAGAGTGATTCGAGGACAATGGGCGGGTAAAGGGGAAGGGAGACGCATGAGTGATCCGATCTTCCCCTTCAACTGCGCATAAAATTTGGCTGATCCCTGCTCTGTTTCTCTTTGTAGCTCAAATTGACGCAGGTACCAGAGTTCGCCATGTTGCTTCGACCGGGACACGCGAGGCAGATTCCTCAGAATGCGGAGCCGCGATGGCGTTGTGAGCAACTACGTGCGTACTTCCGATATCAGTGAATCATACCCTGCAGGGCTTCGCATGCCAGTGTTTCCTCCAGGAATCGTAATGTTCCGACGCAGAGCAGTTTCGTGCATTGGGCACTCAAGGGGCACTCAAGGGCATGCTCGACGGTATGGTGTAGTTTCCCACGGGGCATGGGACTGTGCGAATACCTACCGAAAGGGGAAGATGCCTTGTGACACGGGTCAACCCGGTTCAGCACGCAAGAAGCCTTCCAACTCTGGCTACGCTCGGCGCTCTTCTATAACAAGCCGAGAATGCTTCCCACGGCGTCCGGGAACTGCATCTGGGAATGAGTCTAGTCTGCGTAAGAGAATGAGGCAGCACTGTGCGTCCATTTGTTTGTTTACCCCCATCACACTATCCCCATAACGTTCTCCTCCTGTAGTGCCTACTAAACTCTCTCACATAACTAGAATGACCACTCAACGAGATGTTGAGTATAGCCTGAATGCGTGCGTTCTACTAGATGCCTTGTGACTATTCGTTGTTCTAATAGAGATTCATCACTCCAGCCTAGGTCCCACGACATCGCAAAGCGCAGAACCAGGGTGAGTCAATACCTTCTTTTCTGCAATCATATCGGTCAATAACCATCTTGGAACAGCACTCATATCGCCGAATCACACCGAAGATTATCCCGTGGACCCGGGCAACGCGTTGAGGTAACAGGTTCGTGCTTATCAACAAGTCCCAATTCCCTAAGGCCTCGATTGTTTTTAATCTTTTGCTCAGTCCATCAGGCTGTTAATGTCCCAAGTATCAAGAAATTTTCTCTCCTCAAAAGGAACCTCTTTGTTGCTGTATCCAATTCTGAGACAACGACAAAGACCAAAGACGTTCGGGTTGCGGGTCAGACAGCGAAGTGGAACGAGAAACTGGATGCATTGTAAGCCTTCCATCTTTCCCTTCAATTCTATGGCTTAACGTTCTATTCAGTCTTGTACAACCGTCTTCACATCTCACTCTTCGTCTTTATGCGAAGCGGTCTACACATCCCGACATCCTTATAGGCACCCATCAGAAGACGATACCCCTAGCCTCCCAAAGTGGTTCGTTTGGTTGAGAGTTCCTTTTCGTCTAATCGATTGACTGTCTCGCGTGCAGGTATCGCTTGTGTTCTCGAGAATGCAGTTGGGGAAGCTGCCCGATCGACGCAGCCGGTCACACTCTACATAACGGTCGACATTACACCCCCGAACAACCCCTCAAGTATTCAAACCGGAGATGACAAGTCTTTCACTGCAGAAGCTACTATCCCGGGACCCATCCAATTCCCCAACCCCGAACATTATTTACCCTTGTCGCTTCACCAATCCGTCGAACCTAGCAATACTATGCCACAAAGTCTGGAGGAGACGTCGCCTCCGGAGGATTTTCTTTTCTCTCTCGATCGCGCCGATGAAGCCATGAAGCTGATTATCCCAATTGACCGATCGAATAAATGGGAAAGTGCTGTCGAGAAGATCAACTGGGTGATGGATACGTTAAGTCCGATTGCGGAAGTGCGTATAATGCCCTTTAGTTGTCCTCAACTGCACTGATTTCTTCACTCAGGCTTTCCCATTCGCAAAGATGGCACACAATTTACTCTCTGTGATCCCCAAGGTACGTCAATTTGCGTCGTTTTCCGAACAAGTTGCTCACGATATGTTCGTCTGAATCGTAGACACTCCTGGAACAATACCATCGTGACGACAATGTTCAAACCTTGGTCGATGCCATCCATGACACGCTAGATTTCGCGCATCATAAAGAGACATTGAAACCTATCAAGTTGCGATCAAGACAGGCCGAAATCCTTACTCTCATGCTGGAGGATGTTTGTGCTTGCTGTAAATTCACCCAATCGTATGCAGAAGACTCGCAACGTACGTTGTCTTCATCCGCCTCATTAGCTTTTGAAAACATACTATTTGTAGTGAAGCGGACATTGAAGAATGTAGGCGGCGGTGGAGTCGATAAAAAAATCAAGGACTTGTCGGATGCGCTTGTCGAGCGCCGAAGGGCCTTCTTGGACCAGGCCATCATCTCTACGCAGAATACCGTGTCCCAGATTTTGGACGAATTGGAAAAAATATCGACTAAAGTTTCAGATGTCGGTAGGTAGTCCTTGATGACTTCTGGGTTACCGATCTGATACTTGTCATAGAACTCGATGCAATAATCAGAGAAATCCCATACGGATCCAACCCGCAATTTAGTACCGACAAGGGTTGTCTTATGGGAACACGGGTGGCATTCCTGGATTTCATTATCAATTGGGCGAACAACCCCGACTCTGAACGCGGTCTCGTTCTTTTTGGACAAGCAGGGACGGGAAAGTCATCAATCGCTCATGAAATCGCACGACGGTTCGACAAGATGCACTGCCTTACGTCATCGGTCTTCTTTATTCGGAAGGAACAATCGGAACGGACGTCGCATCACCTGTTCACGACTCTTGCTCGCGATCTCGCCGACCGCTTTCCTTCGTTTAAAATCGCGCTCGGAAAAGTCGTAAAGGATAACACAGCTCTTCGAGTCCGCACTCGTAACTATTTTACCTTGTTCGAAGACCTCATCCTGAAACCACTTGAGGACGTGCACATCGTCGGTCATATTCTTGTTGTAATCGATGCCCTCGACGAGAGTGGGGACACAACTGGAAGGACTGGGTTACACACATTTCTCGCAGACAACCTTAAGAGACTTCCGTCTAACTTCCGCGTGGTCATCACCTCAAGACCAGAGAAAGCTATCGAATCGGCGCTTACTAGAGCGCCTGTCATGATCAAATACATGGACGATACCGAGCTAGCTACTGAGACAGACAACGACATTCTCACCTTTCTTCGGAAGGAACTCCCAACAGATATGTTCGGAGGTTACGTCGAAAAGCTAGCAAAGAAGGCAGAGGGATTGTTTCAGTGGGCAGCCGTCGCCTGTCAACTCGTCCTAAATCCCCCCGAAGACTTTCGTTATGACGAGGAAACATGTATCAAACACCTTTTGGAGCCCAGTACAAATCCTCATGGACAAGACCCGTTGGACAAGTTATACATAGATGTCTTGGGGGGGTACTTTAAAAGCCAAGAAGCACGAGATCTTTTCCGCTCTGTCGTTGGACAACTGATTACTGCAATCGAACCCCTCACTGTCCGTTCGCTCAATACTCTGCGACAATACTCTTCTCACAACAAGCGCAGTGATCCCACCGTTACCGGAGTACTCAGTCGCCTCGGCTCATTGATGAGTAATGTCAATTCATCCGACGACAGTCTTCCCATCATTCCTCTCCATACATCATTCCGTGACTTCCTCACGAATAAAGACAAGAGCGGCGATTTTTATGTCAGTGTTAGTGATGCTCACGATCAATTGGCCCATTCCTGTCTCAATCTACTACTCGATCCCGTCGATGGCCTAAAATTCAACGTCTGCAAACTCGAAACATCGTATCTCGCCAACGATGACGTCGAAGACCTTGACGCTCGCGTTGATGAACATATTCCACCCGCCCTTTTGTATGCATGTCGTTTCTGGGGCGATCATTTGAAACACACTAACCTCAAGACGGACCTGTTTGGAAGCGTTAAAACTCTATTCGAAGAGAAATTTCTTTATTGGTTGGAGGCCCTCAGCTTGACCAGAAGTATTCGTCTTGCCCACTCAGCGTTCGCAACTTTGAATATGTGGTTGGCATCTAGTCAGGGTGTGAGTACAACTACGGGTCTGTTGAGAACTGCCAATAGCTAATTATAGTGCTCACAATAGGATTTCCCGGGAGGATTCGAGGAACTCAGGTCGTTCGTCAATGACGCCGTTATATTTGTACGGCATTTCGGGTTGGCCATGGCAAAAAGTGCCCCTCATATCTATATTTCCGCTCTACCATTTGCGCCGACTTGTTCCCTGGTCTTCGCACATTATTCCTCCTCATCGCGTCGAATCCTACATGTGGATCGTGGACAATTATCTCATTGGCCATCATCAGAGATGACGATCTCAAACTTTGGGACAGTCCTATCTGTTGCGTTCTCGCCAGATGGCCAGTACATTGTCTCAAGCTCGGGGGATCGAACAATTCGTGTGTGGAATTCCAGGACGGGAGAGACAGTGGCAGGCCCTTTCACTGGACACACAAATATGGTCAACTCTGTGGCATACTCGCCAGATGGCCAGCGCATCATCTCAGGTTCACATGATCAAACAATTCGTGCGTGGAATGTCATGACGGGAGAGACAGTGGTAGGCCCCTTTACTGGACACACAGATTCGATCAGTTCTGTGGCATTTTCGCCAAACGGCCAGCACATCGTCTCAGGTTCCTATGATCGAACAATTCGTGTGTGGGATGCCATGACTGGAGAGACAGTGGGATGCCCTTTCACAGGACACACAGGTTGGGTGACATCCGTGGCAATCTCGCCAGACGGCCAGCACATCGTGTCAGGTTCTTTCGATAGGACAATTCGAGTCACAAGTTTCACAAGACGACAAACAGAAACTACAAATGATGTTGACTTTACTGATCATGAAGTGATCAACGACGAGGGATGGATTTGTGGTAGTAAAGGTGAACTATTAATGTGGGTCCCATCAGAACAAAGGGAACATTTACACCGTCCAAGTACTATTTGGATTTCTGGCAAACGTGATGTAATCCTTGATCTTTCTAATTTCGTACATGGACACAGTTGGGCTACTTGTAGTGATACCCAGACTTAAAATTACAATAATCTACTGCTTTTATTACAGATCATCTAAAGCATCCTATGGAACTATACGCCGTATATGGCCGCAGCGCAGCTTTAGCAATCCATAATATTCATTGAACCGGGCATTCAAGACTTGCACTAATGACCTTAAGGACACCATTATGGCGCAATGTTGTCTCCCGTGAATACTCAGATCGTTTTCCTGGATGATAGATGAGGGCGAGTCAACTTAAATGTCCTAGCAAAAATGATTTGTGGGACGGTGCGTGTTTCTCGGTAGTAGAGCTAAAACGAGCTGCGTGCGGTAAGTTACCTCACACTTGACCTCACATGACAAGCACTCCTGGGCCGGCACGCGTAACATGCTGAGCCACCGCCTGCTACCTCTATTATTGCCGTTCCACCTACCCTGAAATCTGTGTTCCACAACACTTGCCCGGCGCACCAGTAACCGTGTCAAAGGGGTTCGACAGAGGATTGCTAGGCCGAGACAATCAGGATAGGAGTCGAAATGGTTATAATAGACGAAGTAGCGGCCCTTTTGGCCATACACTTTGTATCCGCGGGTGCCCATGAGAGGAGACAGCAGAAAGGAGAAACAGCAGAATCGTTTCTGTTCAGTTCTTTCAGTTCTGACTCCTGAGAGCACCACAGGTTCACGTGATTCACGTGATACACATTGGCGATAGTAGACGTTTTAAAAATAAAAAGACGGGGGTGGTCGATGTGAATGAAACAAACAAGGGTACAGTAGTAACGAAGATCATAGAAACACTACTATCTATGCCTAAGATCAAAGAGGTCACATTGCGCGCGATAATCCCTCCGGTTATTCTGCATCGCCTTCATGGTGTGAGTGCCCGTGAGTCAGCACTTATAGGTGGTGCAAGAATCCCATATCGACAATTATAGGTCGCGCTTGTATGAGATAAACCATAACCACTGCCTCGTTGTTCGGCCCTTTTCCGAGTGATAACTCTCCACGCCGAACGTTTGACCAGGGTTCTTATCCCTAGGCGCGGGCTGGTGGCGGCCAGTGAGAAGCCAACTCGGAGCCAATTCCCGAAAAGTCTCCTAAGTCCGCAGATATGTCAGCGAGGAAATAATAGTGATAGTATGGGTTATACGGCATACAGAAATTGAAGAGTTGTCGCAAGGTGCTTGTGTGGCGCTCGCCTGTTTTCACCCGATGCATTTTCCAAGTGAAAGCCCACAGCAGGAAGCACGAGCCGGGCAAGAAAATAACCCATGCCTCGGTGCAAATCGTTAATGCATTTAGTCCATCAGCAACATCAGTAGCAGTCCGGAACTCTGTCCCGTGAATGACGCGGCCTTTCAGTACGTTAAACTTTACCAGGACCAACGCAACAACCAAGTGGGAGAAGGGCGGAACAAAACTGTACAACTTACGACAACAGTTGGTAAATGTGAACATTACAGTGCGTTTAATTAAATAGAAACTTGGCAAGAGGGTGGTTTCTGGTGAGTTCTTCTTTCGTCAGCCCATAGAACATGGCTGTTCAATATGCGTCGGGTGACGGCTCCCTCGTAGAATGCCTCATAGCAGACAAAGCGACAAATTTGACGAGTAGTAAACTGTAGCTATGTCGGCGGGCGCTTGGTGTGGGTGTGAGTCAAGGAGAACTTACAGGAAAGCGAGGAAAGCACTTGGCGCAATAGCATTGTGTTCTGCGTAGTCTTGGTAAGGAGAGGGCCGCAAGAAGCGCGGGCCAGCTCGGTTTCGGGCAAGGTAATAGGGTCGAGGGGCACGCACGGGTCCGGTTGCATCCGCGGGTGGGTTTGGACAGCGAAGGTGTTGTAAAGAGGGAAGGTATGCGACAATGAATCCGGAGCGGACTGGCTAGAAAAGGGTGTAGGGGGAGAGTGACAGAGTGGAATTACAATGAGAGTGCGTGACTTCCGGCGTGGGCGTATGCAGCATGCGATCCTTGACGCGATCCACCACAAGACCGAGAAAGTCCAGACGATGGTAAGGCGATATTCTTGAGATTATAGTTACAAACCGTCGCATGCGTCTCAACAGTCCTGTTCCTTTTCCTGTGGGTTATAACGTGTCTCTTAGAGAGCATCTTTCAATTCGTTATTACTCACCTAAAATCGCACAACGTTTCCGAGCATCGTTTGCTGCCATGATTTGGAGACAATCCCCGAGCCATCAGCAGGTCGAGAGACTGAACAGTTGATAAGATCACATTATCCGTCTATCCGTTCACAAACGGGAGGCTATTTGCCACGTACATGATCACCAACCGGTCTGCTTATTCGACTTCGTGCGAAAGTCTGTGTTCTGTCAGTCTGAGCCAGAAAGTAGCAAAGAAAATGCATACACAATTTGATAATAGCCTCGCTGCGTTCTATCATAATTCTTTGTTGTGCGCTTGAACGTTAGTTTGCTTTGGCCATCGAGACGGCCAGACGTGCGAAGCCGATATGCTTCTGTATGAGAACCAGTGTATCTTGATGGAACGACGGCAACTCGATGCAAATATCCTTCCTTTCTTCGTTAGAGATTCGGTTGTATCGTAGGGCTGACGGCTGACGACAGCGATCACGTGTTTTATCGCACGTGCTCATGTTCATTATTTACTAGCGCCGAGCCTCATCTTGCTCATTGTCTTCACCCTTTACGTTCTTAAATCTCACGATTCCACATTCCACCTTCAACCCCTTACTCCCTCCCGTGCTCCCAAATGGCGTTGTATACCATTTTCTATTCATAATCCCTAAACCGCCCGTGGTCGTTTCAGCCGGTTCAGTTGTGGTGACATTACCAACCACCGCACCTGCAGCTCCGTCGCTTAAGCTCGTCAATGACATCCCCCTCACCCGGGTACTCCTCAAGCAGGTGCTGTCGGATTTCTCCAGGCGTCTATACCGCTCTTTCCGGCGGTGCTGTGATGGTCCTGCACTCTCCTTTCACTCACTGTGACAGCCACTACAGTAGACGTCGACTATATCCACCGCTCTTTTGTAAAGGAGTTTCTCGGCGCCGATTGGATGACCGAAGACGCAGACGTAGCTCCTCACTTGGCTCTCGAGTGCGTTCCTAATCATTCCATATTTTCCTTTCTCAACAAACTGACTTCGCAACCACCTCCCATCCTTTAACAAACACACCCAAGAGAGCCAACACGGCTGCAGGTACGACCCCACCTTCTCCGATACAACACGTCATTAAAACACCCCGCCTCTATCAATTTTCGACGAGCGTGGACTCGCCATCTGTGGGGCGGTACTGCGTCTCGGCTCTTTGCAGCGTGGTTATCGCTGGACCGTCGACGTACTGGAACGCTGGTATATCCGAACGATGTTGGCCAATGCAGTATCCCAAGTGCCGACCTTAGCAGAAGGCACAGCTACGGGAGAGATTGCAAGACGCGCTTGCTCGCGCTATTCCAGAATCACAGCCACCGCTCATGACGACGTACAAGATGTACCAGACAGACACAGACTCGGACGCAGACTCGAATCCGGCTTTGCTCCTCGTCGTCCTGGCTAGCGTTGTTGCCCCCAGCCGTCCAGTTTGTTGTCGCCGCTATCGTCATCGTTGTGGTTGGCGACGCTGCAGCAATTGCCGCGAACGGACAGCAATGCCCCACTGTATTTCTTGTAGGGAGGGAGCCGATACGTCACATTTTTTTCTTTTCACCCGCTTCCGCCACGCCCTCTTGCACGCCCTCAGTCTTCTTCTTGCTGTTTTTATGCATCATTTCTCCTCTTTTTGTCCCATTTTGTTGATTCCGTTTCTCATTTTATTTCATCGCTGCATTCATCTCAGGACGTTGCCCATGCACAATCACTACCATCACTGTCACCACGATCACCCATCGTCAACTTACGTTACTACGTTATTGTCTCGAAGACCACGGACAGACATGCTGTTTACTGTCCACAATGTCCACGGGAACCCCTTCATCTCCTGAAATGAAGATATTTGTTTGCTAAAAACGTTTTGGCACGTCCACGCGCGATCCATGAGTCAAACTGTCAATACGGTGATCAGCCAGCGTTGCACGTGTTGTAATATGACCAATAGCAGCTCAGGGCGACCGCGGCAGTTTCAAAAACTAGACCTTGCTTTGCTTCCCAATACACCGTCGCCATGAGGGCATAGTATGGTGTAGATGTGGATTCTAGCGCGAATGAATTCATTAGAAGTCTACTCATGGTTTCCCCTATCATGAAGCATGCGGAATATCCACGATAGGCAATGTAGTATGTAACGATATCTATCTCGACGAGGAAAGGCATTAATTAATGCCATAAATCCGACATGGTGCTCTGGACTCCGCTCGGCACTCTCCGGTCACATTAACAAGAAATGAGTCTGGATATTAATTAATTCGTCTGGGTACGACGAGGCCTACATCCTCAGCGCCTCTGTAAACATGTACTGTGCGTGTATCTACCCACTTACAGATGCTCAAACCGTCAAACCACCTCCCCCAGTACACACTAAACTCGCTCTGCATAGCCAGTAGGAATGGCCACTCAACAAGATTGGGAGTATAACCAAATGTTTCTGGATGCGTACGTACTGCCAGATGGTCTGTGACTTATGACAGTTCTAATATTGACCCATTACTCCAGCTCAGGTCCTTCGGCATCGCAAAACGCAGGGCGAGGGTGTGTTAACTTCTTTGGGGTCGTGTTGTTGCTCAAGAACCATCTTGAACAGTGCTCAAATCGCCGAATCGCACAGAAGACTATCCGAGCAGCGTATTGAGGTGACAGGTTCGTGCTCATTAGTAAACCCCAACTCATTGAAGCCTTGATAGTTCTCAATTTTTTGCTTAGTTCTTAGAGCCATCAATGTCCCAAATATCAGGAAATATCATTTCCTCAAGAAAAGGAAGGTTTTCGTTACTGTATCCAACCCCGACACAACGGCGAAAACCGCAGACGTTTCGGTTGAGGGACATGTGGCGAAGTGGATCCATATCCTGAGTCCTTTGTAGGTCTTTCATCTTTATCTCCAATTTTATCGTTGAAAGTTCTTTTCAGTCTTGTACAACCAACTTCATATCTCACAATTTGTCTTTATGCGAAGCGGTCTGCACATCCCGACGTTCTTATAGGGTCCTATGAGATGCCGATACCCCTAGCCTCTCAAAACGGTTCGTTTTCTTGAGAATTCTTTTTCGTTCGATCAACTGAACATCTCGTGTATAGATATCCCTTATGTCCTCGGGAATGGCGCTAGGCGAACTGCGCGCTCGACCCAGCCAGTCACATTGTACATAACGGTCAACATTACGCCTCCGAACCTGTACAACGACCCCCCAAGTATGCCAACCGAATATGACGATTCTCCCGCCGAAGAAGCTTCTATACCGGAACACATCCAATTTTTCGCTCCCGAACAACTTTTACCCTTGTCACATCACGTCGATACTATGTCACAGAATCTGGAAGGGATATCGCCTACTAATGCTCTTCATCGGACTGATGAAGCCATGAAGCGGATGGTCCTGATCGACCGATCGAAAGCGTGGGAAAAGGCTGTGGTGAGGATTAAGTGGGTGATGGATACGTTGGGCCCAATTGCGGGAGTACGCGTAATGCCCTTTCGACGTCCTTGGCTGAGCTAACTTCCACACCCAGCTTTCCCCATACGCAAGGATGGCACACGGTTTACTTCTAGCAATCCCCAAGGCACGTCCAATTGTGTCAATTTCCGAACCAGATACTCATGCTATCTTTGTCTCTGGACTCTGGATGGTAGACGCTCCTAGAGCAGTATCAACGTGACAACAATGTCCAAACTCTGTTCGGAGCTATCCATGACGCGTTTGATTTTGCACATCATGAGGATACCTTGAAATCCATCAAGCCGGAATCCGAACAG
>QLOU01001426.1:0-21104 GCA_003313715.1 Russula abietina
GCCTGCGTCAACCCATGATACTCGTTCCACAAGTCTTCCCCCTCTTCAGCTCGTTTCCCCGACGCGATTGCCAGGTCCTCGCCTTCGTCAGCCATATCGGTGCATGCACCGCGCGATACTGCTATAGGAGCCGCGAGCACGAATTTGAAGACGGAAAGAATGACAAGGATGTGGACGGCTAGTTTGTACCGACGCATTGTTGTGACGTGGATTAGAGTGGTTAGTTGATTGTTCAAGGTGAACGTGAATGTTCAGTGGTCAAAACGGAAAGAAGAGACACAAATTCCAGAACGAGGGGAAGTGGGCTGGACATTGGAGAAGATAATGAATTGGCTAGTTAAAACCGAAGAAAAAGGTCAGACGCACTATCCAGCACCCACTGAGCAAAGCGGCGAGGGAGGCAAGGTCACAACGTCGATGTTTTTATATTTGGATGCGTCAAGGCCGTGGATCTCGGTCATCGATGGGAGTACTGGATGCTCCTCAGGATCAATGCGTCATACACTCGTACTGTATAAAAGTACCTCATGTGATAGAATGCAAAGCAAGCAAAGCAACAGTAGTAGACACTAGCCTGAGTTGTTCAGTTGCCAGTGTTCCGTGTTTCGTGCCAGTCCGTCATTTTCCGCCTCGTATTGAGGAGTGTATTGAGGAGAGGAGGCGATACTTGATGCTTGATGCTCCACAACCCTTCGGTTGATCATCCACGCCTGCATCGCCTCCGCGGAGAACACAAGATAATTCATTATGTGGCAGATGTTAACGCCGAGGATCTGGGGTCAATATCAGTACGGAAAATTAAGGCTCTGTCCGAGTCACTGTCTCATCGACTCATAGCTAGTAGTTCCCTTTTGTAAGTACGCCACGTACCATTGCTTTTCGATAATCCTAATCCTTCGTTCCGCTGTATATTTCCTCTAGCAACACGGCCCATTTCTTCAGACCATCGGCGCGGGCTGCGGAGTAAGCAGCAATACCAGCAGCAACTCACGCCCTCAGTGGACCTATAACGGTGACCAGCTAAGAGCCGCTGCAGCGAGCGTGTCTTCCTTACCTGCCCACGCACCTCACCTCACCCACAGGTCAACGCTTCACGCCTCTAGGAACCGCACCCGCACTTTCACAGCAACGTCGCAATTCCGTTTCCCACCTTTTAAACTTAGCACTGGCCAACCCTCGTCTCAAGTCATCAGGGAATACATAAGTAGCTACCGAGCAATAGCGAACACTAACTCTGGTCTAGCGAGTTCTAGCGACAGATAATCAAGATTTGGGCCCCGATCACTGCAGCGGAGTTGGTATTTGCTTATAAATCATATTTGTCCCACCAAACAACTGACTTTGAGTTTTTTTCAATGCTGGTCAACCTCAGTTGACCTAATTTCTCAACCGTGCACATGGCATAAGCGAGCCACACATCCGGATGTAACCGAACTCCAAACTCCCAGGGTTCGGCCGAGTCACGCACACATTAAGTAGTAGTTATAAGTTTATTTTTGGATGTAACTAGCATTATCAAATTAATAATCTATTTATTCTACAAACATGTTATCTAATCTAAGTTACAGGAGTGTAAGTCGAAAAAGGGAACGTGGGATAATATGGGGGAGCTGAGGGCATCCCTTGAGAATGGGGATATACCAGTTGAGACAGAGGGTGATGAAAATTATAGTATGTAGGAGGGAATACGTGTGGTGGGGGCAGCGTGGTCAAGGGGAGCGCAGGCAGAGGGAGCGGGGTCAGGGGCAGCGTTGGGGGCAGCGTCAGGGGCAGCATTGGGGGCGGCATGGGCTGCATTGGTGGGGGCTCTGCCTTGACCTGTGCTGCGCATGCTCGAGCATTGGTGGTGGCTGACTGTGCATTGGGCTTAGCACATTTGCCAGATTGCTCTCCCACCCCATATGGGTCATTGTCAGCAGTGCACTTACGGTTAGGCTCACCAATGTGCTCTGCTGTAAGCGCACTGTCAACTTTGCCTTTCTTGGACTTGTTACCATGCTTTACCCCCATTTGCGTGGCTGTCTCCAGCCAGGAATGTTGATTAGGGCCGATGTTTTCCTTTTCCAGGAGGTGGGAACCATCACCAGGTGCCATTGCAGATAGCACCAGAGCACGGAGTCAAGTGTGCATTGAATTGACTGACTTTGTGAATGATCTTGTGTTACGTTTCTTTCCCCTTTTTCTTCCAGTCCCATGACATCTGATGCAGTGGATGCACTGCCTTTCCTTTTTCTCAGATATTCTATTCCTCGTTCCTCCTTTCGCTCTCATGACGTATTCGAAGCCATGGCTGATTCCTGACTGATGCCCGAGCCCTTGACCCTATGTACCTGGCCGAGGACCCTGACCGATCCTCGAGCCTCTGACTCATACTGTACCTGACCGATGCCCGAGATCCCAGTCGACTTGTACGATATCTGCAGATGGGTGACCCATTCGTCTACTCTACCAATGGGCCACCCATCCCCATGTCTCCAGTAGTTCACCATGTATATAAAGCCCTGTACTAGTATCGCTAAGCCTTAAGCTTGGCTTTGTCTTGCTTATACTACCATTCGCACCAATCACTCAGAGGGAACCCCCGAAACTTGTGCACCACCACTCCGCAATCCGATTGATTGCATTCTACCCCTCTGAACGGAACCGGACAGTGAAACTTCTTTGAAGTAACACCCGTTGCTCTCCACAGCAGAAGTCCAGAAGCCCAGACAGTCCGAGTGAACCGTAACACAAGCCAAGCTTTCACCCTGGCGTCCATAACAGTCGAGCTTAGTGACAAGTGGATGAGCATCCCTAGACGCATCAGCAACGACCTTCTCCCTGAAGTTAAAGGGGAAGTGTATTGGGAAAAAGAGGGATACCGCCTCAAAACCACAGGCGTAACTGGCGAAGTAACCGTACACGCAGTTGAATTCATCAACAACGCGTGGTACTTCGTACATCAGACCAAGGAACTTGGTTGGTGCACTAAACAGTCCCAACAAATCAACATCGGAACCCTTGGAACAGGCTGGTGGCCTGACCAACACCCAAAGAACCCAAATTACAACCCAAACCCACCGGCAGCAGTTACCACTGCTTTGGTAGACCAATTACTTCTTCAAGGAGGGACTTCCCACGAGTGGGAATATTAACCCGATCAGACCACCGAACAACCCAAGGAAACCGCACCTAAGATGGAAGAACCCCAAGATAGCAGCAAAGGGGGATTCAAAGGAAAGATCCCTGATGTATTCAACGGGGACAGGAAGGAGGCCCGCAAATTTATTAGTGAACTTGAACTCTACTTTTGAATCAACAGAAAGAAAGAAGAGGTCAAAAACTTCTACTCCAGAACCCTCATTGCCATGTCTTTTATTAAAGGACTCAATGTGGTTAATTGGGTCAATGCCCAAATGGTGGAATTGGATAACAACCTCGCCAACGCTTGCCACAATAACGAATACGACCCAGACCTCTGGAATGATTTTGTCACAACTTTTAACCAATCATTCGTCTCCCAGATGACAAGTCCACTGTGCTTGGTGGTCCAGTCATCTACTTTGAGAAGCAGACGATTGGGGTCACCTGGCGAGGGAGCCCACAGCTGATGGCAGGGACAATGGAAAGGAAAGTTTTTCACACCCTCTTTCACGGCTAGCTTGTATGCCAGATTGAGCGGTATTGTGCTTATTGTCTATGATTACGATTTGATCCCCCAATCCCATCATTTTTGGTTATGATCTGATTCCCCGATCCTATCACTGATCTTTAATACACACGTTGATGCTGGTCGATGCGATTGAAACCCAAGAAAGCCTGGAGTTAGAACCCTAATGGTTATGATTACATCGGGATGATGTGAGATCCCTTGGAGGGATAGTCGATCCCATCGGTAGATCTTAGAACTAGATTAGGATACAACATGTGCATTTAAGAACAGAGTTTAGCTTTGCTGAACCCCAACTTCAGCTTCACTAAACACGCAGCTATACTATTTTTCTTACCCCTGTGACTTCATTGATTGGAACCCTCTCAACTTCTTTCATCTTTCTTGGTTGCCTTTAAAGGCAGGCAACCCCTCGACACTTAAGCACTTGAGTGATATCAAGTCCACCGATCTTGAGAGTCACTAAGTATAGTAACAGGTATCGAGCCCTGTACTATTGACCATAGCAGCAGGTATCAAGCCCTGCGCTACTTATGAGTGGGTAATAATAGCCCCCCACATGATATATTTCTAAGTTTCACTGCAAGCTTAACAATCTGATCCCACCAAAAGTCAAATTCTTCATTATCTGTAGTGTGAATCCAATCTTGAATCAGGTCCCACAGATCTGGGAACTCCTTTGTATTGAAATGAGTCTGGATGGCCCGGAGCACATGCCACCAGCAATAGAATATACGCTGGCATTCAGGGAATGTCGAGCGAATTGCATTGACTTGTGCATAATTGTGATCCATCATAAAAATTGACGGGAATATGTCCGGATTCTGCCCCTTGATCAAATTTAAAAGAATTGTATTGTTGCCTGCGTGCCATTGGATGACAGCATCCAGGCAATAGGAACGCCTTCAAATAAATTAACAGAAAATAAAAACTTGATAATCAATCACATACCATGGCCCCAATTATCCCATGCCATTAGTGTAAATAATAATATTCCCTTGTATTGAGTGATGTTATGTGTCGCGTCAATACCAAGGAATCCGTTGCTAAGGCGCTTGTAAGCGTCCTTCTGAAATTTAGATTGAATACACAGGACAAAGAGATTATTAGCTAGATTGGATCCTTCAGGGGAAGGATCTCGCTTGTCTTTGTAATACACAAAGTCCCCCTACGATTGAAGCTTGTCAACCCAGATCTGCATTGAGTGGGCATCATTGGCATCTAATCGGATATCTGCTCTCAGGACTTCCTTCCTGATCCTGCAGATTTCTCCCATTATTACTGTATGCAGTGATCCCTTTCATGTGCACTAAACCAAGATCGGATTTTCTTTTTCTGAGAGTCATAAGTTAGTTTAGTCATTATTAATGAGGGGATTACTCACAATCTCTTGATTTGTAACCCCATAATGTACTCAGACTTCTATCAGTTCACACGTGGAAATCCAGATCCAGATGTACTTCAGATGTTACGCCTGTCGACCTTCTCTGTCTGCTTACGTTTCGCCTTGATCGCTTCCCACCATGTGTACGACCGGCCCGCTTACCCGCGCTTACCGGACTATCTAGATCGTTAGCAGTTGTTTTAGCCTAACGCGTCTTTATTGCTTACCTTCCTGTTGTGGCTACCTTTCCCACGATCACGCCGCTCCTCCTCACTGACTATTAGTGAGTCGTCGCGCATGAGTCGTTACTGTACTTCCTCAGTCATAATTAGTCGTGTTGACTCCTTACTATACTGCGCTCTTGATGACTCGTTGCCCTCGTCATCATGACTCTCGTTGACTCGTAGCACCAGCTTGTATATATAGTGCTCTGAACGATGGCCAGTCTCTCCAGACTTGGTCTCCTTGTAATCACCTTACTTCAGGACCATAAACCCTTTGGAGCATTCGCTCTCCAGTCCCTTCCGAGCTCACTAAGTCTCCGCTCCACTCTCCACTCCGTAATCCCTTATTTCCTTGCGCTCTAACGCTCCGCGCCTAGAGTCTGCTATCGGACCGGGTCTCCACTTAGATCCGCTTTGCCTTATCTTATCTTATCTAAGGCGACTCTTATACAAGAGTAGACTCTAACACGATACGGATAGTCCGTCCGTAACATTAGACCAAGTCTATATTACCACGAAGAAGAAACTCCCCTATAGCGAGTGATCGAATTTGCGACACAGAAGGAAACCCTCCCCTAAAGCGAGAAGAGAAAGGCTATCCTCCCCTTGAAGAGAGAAGACTCTTAGCGAAGAGTATAATCAAGTTCTCACATTTACGCGCGAAGGATCTAAAGTAACAGATCAACGTCCAAGGCCCTCAAATCTTGAAGGCCTTACTCAGAAGTTAACACGGCTCAATTAGCACGACCGTTTAACTTAGACGAACCAGACGAACCTATCCCAGTTCGAGTTCGAACTTCAGACAACCTCCCAGCACATGTCAAAGGCCAAGTAGTTTGGTCACCAGTCGGCACACATCGCCCCGGATATTATCTTTGGAGTAGCCAATTCCACGCATTCGAACCAGTCGAATTCATTGGAGACAGTTGGTTCTTTCTTTACGAACGTGATCGACAGACCTATGTCTCTTTCGAAGATCAAATCCCTCCGAACCAACAAGGCACAGGCAGTTGGCTCCCAGACGACCCCGCACATCCAGACTACATCCCAGTCGCCACTACTTCCGCGACTACCCTAGACGCACCGACCGCCTCTACCTCCGCTCTAGTTACCGTAACTAGATCGCCACGCACCGTATACGGTCCACCAACCCTTGAAGTTCAAACAGATATCCCATTTGGAGAAGACCCAGCAGTATCTCCATTTCTTACCGCGCAGACCAGAGTATCACCGTCAGTGATCAGAAGCGATTCCGAAAGTGAATCTAGCAGTGAAGAAGAATCTTCACCAGAAGACCAAGCTTGAACAGTTGCACCTACCAGAGCCCCAGGCACACCAGCCCTATTTGGCCAACATCCATATCCGCCAGCAGAAAAACTACTAGCTGCCCAGTTCCAACACGCATTAGTCGTCGCAGGAGAGCCTGAGAACCCTCTCATACCAGACGAACAGTTACATTTGACAGAGCAAGCAGTTGAATTCGGAGTTGTACCTCAAGCGATTCAACCACTACCAGCTATTATACAGCAAGCTCCACCGATCCAGGTACCAGTCGCAGTACAGATCGCCCCAGTCGCACCAGTCATGGCCCAGCAACAGCCACAGCAGCAGCAGCAAGTGCAAGTCGCAGCACCAGCAGCGCCGGCAGCCGCAGTAGCACCCGCGCAACAATAGGATCCCAAGTTAAAGGGAACAGAACCCGACATCTTTGATGGCGATCGAGAGAAGTCGGATGAGTTCTTGCACCAATTCAATATGTATTGGGCACTGAACGAAGAGAACACAATGTTCTCCACCCCATATTTCCGCGTAGTCTACGCGCTCTCCAGACTTAAAGGAGATTTAGTCGAAGATTGGAGAAACGACCAACTCGCGGCAATACGAACCCGAGTTACCCAGAATCCTGCACTTTGAAATGACGAAGTCGTTTGGAACGATTTCAACGCTGCCTTTACGGCCACCTTCACCAACACCACGAAGCAGCAGAACGCCTACAACAAACTCATGAACTTCTATCAGCGCCAATTGCCGCTCGATTCCTACATCGCAACATTCCGACATCTTATCAAAGAAGCCGGATATACGCCTAATGAACTGTCTGTAATAGACATTTTTGCTAAGCATATGAATCCCAAACTTCTCGAACTCGTTCTATATTGAGAACCTGCGCCTGAGACCTTGGCGCAATGGGAAGAAGCTGCTCGAGCAGAGCTCAAGAAGTATGAGAAGCGAAACACTATGCTGACTTCAATTCGAAGCCGCACACAATGGCGACCACCACCTCCCAATCGAAATGGAAGGCGCTCCAATCCCTATGACCATGATCCACGACCCTATGATCCAATGGACGTAGACGTCCCTGTCTATAATCGCATCAATCGAAGCCAGCGTATTAGCAAGGCCTATACAGAAGCCGACAAGAAGCGCTTCAAGAACGAAGGCCGCTGTTTCCATTGCGATAAACAAGGCCACATGGCAAAAGATTGCCCTGCCAAGAAGAAGTCCCAGTCCAATTTCAGGACTAATCGGCCTCCAGCACGACGCAAGCCCACTTCTGGGCAATTCAAGAGGCCTTTCCGCCCAAAGCCTCCGCCGCTAGGCTTCCACCCATCCGCTCGAACAGCAACAATCGAAGAAATTGATGATGAAGAAGGAGAAATTGAGGAGGAAGATCCGTATCAAGAAGACGACGATGTGCCCTCACTCGCGGCCCGAACTGCCCAGCTCACTGACCAGAAGAAGGAAGATTGGCTTAAAGAGATGAGGGAACGATTCAACGTGAATTTTTAGAGGGACCTCATCAAGCGGCGATGTTGAGAGTCCTGTTTCCAGAAGCCGTTATTATGCCAGATTCCAGTTCAGTTCGCGCCTCAGTCACCATGATCTCCAACAGTCGATTACCCCAGACCACTGTCCAAGCCCTAGTGGACAGCGGTGCTACCGACAACTTCATCTCTCCCAAAGTGGTCAAGCTTTTCAATATGCCAATACACCAACTCGCTAATCCACGAGTTGTGCGAAATGTCGATGGAACTACCAACTCTATTGGAAGGGTATCCAAAATAACTTTCCTCAACCTACAGCACAACGGAAAGACCAAGGTCCATCCGTTCTTTATTGCAAGCCTCGGAGCTGACCATATGCTCCTTGGAATGCCCTTCCTAAGCTCTCACAATCCATCCATCGACTGGGCAAAGGCATCCTTCTCTGGAAAGGACCGAGAAGTAATTGCTACTACTATGAACGCCCATCTTGCCATCGACGACAAGTATGGAGCCTACTTCGAACCAATGCTTGCCGAATTAGACGCACTCCAGCAAGAGATACAAGTGCGAAAGACCACTACTTCCACCTCCCTTGCTGTCGAAGCTGGCAAGAAGAAGAAAGAAACCCCTTGGCATGTCTTGGTCCCACAAGAATACCATATCTATCGAAAGGTATTCAGCGACAAAGAAGCTCAAAGGCTCCCTCTGCGAAAACCTTGGGACCATGCTATCGACTTATTACCTGACGCGCCTTCCACCCTCGACTGCAAGACCTACCAAGTCCCTATAAACTTACAACCGGAATTAGACAAGTTTATAGAAGAACACCTCGCTAAAGGATACATTCGTCGATCCAATTCTCCCTACGCCTCCCCCTTCTTCTTTGTTCGTAAGAAGGATGGAAAATACCGACCCGTCCAAGACTATCGAGCCCTTAATGCTATCACAGTCTGAAACACCTATCCCCTTCCACTCATCAAGGAACTAATTGACCGACTTCTCGACAAGAAGTGGTTCATTAAGTTCGACATCCGGTGGGGATACAACAACATTTGCATTAAGGAAGGAGACGAATGGAAGGCCGCCTTCAAAACTAATAAAGGACTCTTCGAGCCCACTGTCATGTTTTTCGGTCTAACCAACTCTCCTGCCTCGTTTCAGACGATGATGGATGAATTATTCAAAGAGGAAGTCGCTACAGGCAACATAGTAATTTATATGGACGACATTCTCATTGCCACCAAGGGCAGCCTCGAACGCCACCGACGAATGGTCAAACATGTCCTTCGAAAACTACAAGACAATGACTTATTCCTTAAACCCGAGAAGTGTCACTTCCATAAAGAAGAAGTTGAATACTTAGGCATGATCGTTGGCAAGGGGCAGGTCAAAATGGACCCTGTCAAAGTTGAAGGGATCGCCAAATGGCCAGTCCCTACCACTGTTAGCGAGCTTCGCTCCTTCCTTGGCTTCGGAAATTACTACAAAGACTTCATCGACCACTATTCCCTCATCGCACGCCCACTCCATGAACTAACCAAGAAGAAAGTTCAGTGGCATTGGGACGAACCCCAACAAGTAGCGTTCAAAACGCTAAAGGACATATTCACATCATACCCAGTCCTTCGGAATCCAGACCCTGCCAAGCGCTACATTTTAGACTGTGACGCGTCGGCCTTTGCCGTTGGCACCACACTCAGCCAAGATTTCGCAGATGGACGCCACCCGGTTGCCTTTTTCAGCAAAAGTCTACTTCCAGCCGAGCGCAATTACAACATTTATGATCGGGAATTGCTTGCAATCATTAGTGCATTAAAGCAATTCCGGTACCTTCTGCTAAACACGTCGGAGAAATTCCTTATTAGGAGCGACCATAACAATTTGCAATACTTCTGCGCGCCCCAGAAAATCACAACCCGACAAGCAAGATGGCAAATCACGCTACAGGACTACAATTTTGAGCTCGTCCATTTCCCTGGGAAGAGTAACACGATCGCAGACCTTCTAAGTTGAAGAACAGACTTTAAAAGGGGGGTAAATATCAACGAAAATGTTACTCTTCTTCCGCCAGCTCTTTTCGTCAAGAAAGTGTATCTGGATGATGACGATGAAACACGTCGCAGAATCCTGTACACCGTTCATGATGCCCCTGTGGCAGGCCACCCAGGCATTTCCAACACTTGGCACCTCATCAATCGTCGATATGAAGGACCAAGATTGCGCCAATTCGTCGAAAACTACGTCAAGGGTTGCGCCAAATGTCAAGAGAACAAGGTCATCACACATCTGAAACGCGCCCCATTATATCATTTCGACACCAACGTAGAACAAGGACCATTTCAATATGTGTCCATGGATCTAATCACAGATCTACCACCCTCGAACCACTATGACTCCATTCTTACTATCATCGATCAAGGATGTTCCAAGGCCGTAAAGTTCCTGCCTTGTAACAAAACCATTGATGGAGAGGGCGTAGCCCGCCTCTATTTCAAACACCTCTTTCCGTGGTTCGGTATTCCAAAATGGATTATATCAGATTGAGATCCCCGATTCATTAGCAACTTCTCTACGACAGTATGCAAGGCCACTGGCATACAGCAGAACATCAGTACTGCCTTCCATCCGCGCACAGACGGACAAACTGAGCGCATGAACCAATGGATCGAAGGATACCTCCGAGAATTTGTCAATGCCAGGCAAGACAATTGGTCGATATTCCTCCCCATAGCAGAATTCGCCCACAATTCATGGAAACATGAGCATACCACCTACACCCCGCACGAGTTAATCATGGGAACAAATCCTACCGCATCAATCACCATCCCTGAAGATTCAGTACCAGCAGCACATGATCGACTTGTCGAATTAAAAGACATTCGATCGAAGGCGCAAGCCGCTCTTCAGAGGCGCATCAAACCATTCAATCCACCCCACACCTTTGTTCCAGGTAACAAAGTATGGTTAGATGCACGCAATCTCCGCGTAAATGCACCCTCGAAAAAGCTAGCCCCGCGTCGATATGGCCCCTTTGAGGTCTTGAAACAGGTTTCGCCAGTAACATACTGCCTTCAGTTACCATCAAGTTGGAGAATCCACAATGTTTTCCATGTGGATCGCCTAATTCCTTTCCTTGAAACCGAAGCTTATGGCAAAACCTTCCCTCAGCCACCTCCTGAATTGATTGATGGCGAAGAGGAATATGAAGTTGAGTCAATAGTGACTCATTGGAACAAAGGGAGAAGTCGAAAGAAGCAATACCTAGTCAAATGGGTTGGATACCCCGTTTCAGAGAACAGTTGGGTGGATGAACAAGACCTGCACGCCCCAGAACTCCTCGCAGAGTATCGTCTTGCCAAAAAGCTATAAAAGACGACTCAATCGTCCTTGGAAGTCCCCATCTTCGGATGCCCCTCCAGGACTTGACAAAGCCCGAAGAACCCCAGCCGTTCCCAATTCCCCCTTACTTCCCACCTGCACCTCCACCACAGACTGCTCCCATTTACATCAATCCCATCCGCTTCTACGGAACTTTCTACAACTTCCTTGTGTTGCTGAGCCACGCAATTGTCCTTACCTTTCACTTCCTTACTATATTTCACTTGGCTCGTTACATCCTCCAGCTTCTTTAACTCCTGGCGAGTATTAAGCCTTGGGGACGACGTTTTATTCTGTTCCTCATTCTCTTGCCCCTACCTGCAGATGTTCGCCATCGAGATCTCGCAGCCACGCCATGCAGACAACGCCTCCACCACAGCTACTCGCTCTCCCTCACCTGCATATGAGCTCGAGTACCCTGGTCGGTCCGACTCCGAATCCGACTCTTCTTGCCCCTCCCCAAGTATCACGGGAGTCAAGCTCATCAACCCAGGTCGGATATCCCCATGTACTCTCGCCGAGCTACGAGCGGATACAGAGGAGAACGCCCCTTTCATTCGCTCTCCCTCCTTCTCCCCGACCTTTCCGGCAGCGGTTAAGATCTATAACGAGGTCTTCAGCACAAACACTGAGGACGCTAGGTGGGCGAGCCTTAAGACGCTTGCAGACGTCGCTGCAACCGCCAAGGAGGCAGCTCAGGAGGGTAGCGAACGCACTGAGGCCGAGGAGGTCCACACCATCCTAAAGGACGCTGCTAACAAGCTCGACAAGGCAAGCGAGAAGTTAGACAAGGAGTGCGGCCCCCTTCTCCTCAAACACCTAGACAAGAAGGCCGCCGCCCTCGATGCCCTCACCCTCGCCCCTGCCATGGCCAAGATGGCCCCCGAAGATATCTGCGCCCTCAACGCTCTCAAGAGAGCAGCCGCCCTTGATGCTGCCACCCTCGTCCAGCCCTTTCACACCCCGGACTTTGTGTGTAACATGCTAAAGAAGTTGGACTTCGTCCACTTCCCTGATCGCACTTCTCCACAGAAGTCCAAAGATCCTGAAAGTTCAGGATCCTCTCATAGCAGCTGGGACAACTCCGACGACTCTATCCCCATGGACCAGTGGCCCACGCCGCCCGCTACCCCTGTCTACGGCGACGACATGCACCCCCCGGCCCTCGACTACTGTGGTGAACCCCCGGACGACGATTGGCTGTGGAACATCCCTACAGACACCAACTACTTCCGCTTCCTCGTCCCGGACCCCGCCATCGAGAAGAGGCGTGTTGTCGCCCCTTTCATCAAATACTCCATGACTCCAGCACACCCTAGGGTCTACGCTACCTTTGGCAAAGGGTATCCCGTCCATGAACGTAGCCTGGAAGCAACCCCGGTGGACTACCTCTGCCCGCCGCTCACTCCAAACCAGGTCGCCCTCTTCAACCCCGGCTCTCTTGGATGTAAGGCCGTCGACCGGGTCATCACTGACTACTTCCCCGTCGACCTCATCGCTAGCATACGCCAATACCAGTACTACAAGAGTACTCAGTACGCCATCCAAGCGACTGCTAACCATCTCCGCCGAAAGGAGATGGAATATCTCGATCGGGCTTTACAGGTTCTGGAGAAGCTCGAGTACGCCAACGTCCTGGGACGCCTTCTGGCGCACATGGACATCCTCCTTCTGGACATGGACGATGACGCCAACGCCCAGCAGCTCTTCGCTGATGCCATCAAAGGCTTCAATGGAGAAATTCCTTTGTCCGCTAGAGATCCTACTCCCGATCCCGTACGTAATGATCTGCGCCCCCGTGCGAAGAACATTTCTAAGGGCATACTTAAGCACAGAACTCCCCCACAGTTCCACTTTATTGGAGGGACTTCCAGTCGCGCGAACGTCAAAAAGCGCGAGAAGATGCCCCGCTGCTACAAGTGTCAGCAGACCAGTCACCTTCGCAGGGAATGCCCCAAGCGTCGGGGAGTTCGTCGTAAGCGCCTTTTTGACTTCGAGGATTTCGCCGACGCCTTTGCCTAGGGACGACAACTATGAGCCTCATTTCGACTACTAGAGGCCCTCCCCATTCGCCCTCTATGATAGTCATCATGAAGGACCTCATCTTCCATGTCTCCCTTGCCCAATGCCGCCTCGTACAGTGTCTCGCGTTTGAATACGATGCCTCGTCCCCCATTTATGATGTTCCCCTCTCGTGCTTTCTATCGGAAGCTTACTATATTCGTGACCCGCGGCCCCATTACATAATTGCGGTCTTCCCCCATCTTACTGTGGGAATGATCTACCTTCCCCACTTATTACTTACGCGCCACACGCTTCAAGTTCCTCGTACGATAAGGTCGTTCATTGACGAGCGCCGATCTCTGATCCGGCGTCTTTGACCCTGAAAAGGGGGTGATGTTACACCTGTCGACCTTCTCTGTCTGCTTACGTTTCGCCTTGATCGCTTCCCACCATGTGTACGACCGGCCCGCTTACCCGCGCTTACCGGACTATCTAGATCGTTAGCAGTTGTTTTAGCCTAACGCGTCTTTATTGCTTACCTTCCTGTTGTGGCTACCTTTCCCACGATCACGCCGCTCCTCCTCACTGACTATTAGTGAGTCGTCGCGCATGAGTCGTTACTGTACTTCCTCAGTCATAATTAGTCGTGTTGACTCCTTACTATACTGCGCTCTTGATGACTCGTTGCCCTCGTCATCATGACTCTCGTTGACTCGTAGCACCAGCTTGTATATATAGTGCTCTGAACGATGGCCAGTCTCTCCAGACTTGGTCTCCTTGTAATCACCTTACTTCAGGACCATAAACCCTTTGGAGCGTTCGCTCTCCAGTCCCTTCCGAGCTCACTAAGTCTCCGCTCCACTCTCCACTCCGTAATTCCTTATTTCCTTGCGCTCTAACGCTCCGCACCTAGAGTCTGCTATCGGACCGGGTCTCCACTTAGATCCGCTTTGCCTTATCTTATCTTATCTAAGGCGACTCTTATACAAGAGTAGACTCTAACACGATACGGATAGTCCGTCCGTAACATCAGATTATCTTTGCTGGTAGGGTGGGAATGTTCATGATTGTACTTTCCCAATACAGTATTGGTATGGGAATATGTTTTGATTTGGACGTAACAGGGGCACCCCCCCTCGATCCGCTTACTTTTGATCTTCTGTTCCCACGAGGTCTTCTTCACATAATTGGATTTCCCACCAGTTCCATTGCGCGTGCAATGAAATGTCTTGCATGTTGAATACAAGGGTGTTTTCGAATGCCGGGTCTTAGATACCCAGACTTCTATTCCAGCTGCTGCCTCTTCATATTTGAGCCACTCATGGAAGTTGGCCCTAGATTCCCATTCCAGGTTATAGCTGCCTTCTTCCCAATCGTAACTAGGGATAATCACGGGTTGAGTGACCCGTGTGGGTTGGCGGGCCGGGTTGCTCTGGGTGCGGGTGTGGGTTGCAAGATTCCAGCCCGCGACCAACCCACGCCCGTAGCGAGGGTTGGCCCAGCCCGCTGCGGGTTAGACTCTTCTCCAGCGGGCATGCACAGGCCAATCATCCAGATCTAGCGATCTCCAGTGATCTCGACCGATCTCCAGTGATCTCGACCGATCTCCACAGAACCAAGTCCCTGCGCTGCAAGTCGCCGCAGTTCCTTTGCGGCACTGCAGCTGTCCTCAATCTCGTTGTCTCCATCTCCATCTCCGTTATGTTCTCCTGTGCCACACTGCGACTTTCTCGGTGCATTCTGTGATGCACCGAGGCATTCGGGGCGGCTTCCTGCTCTCAATATTCCCAAGTCTGGAATCTGAAATCACCGTCCAGAGGCCATGCGGCCCCTTTTCATCCAAGCTCTCAAGTTATCAGATCAACCCATCAAGTTCTTATTCCTTTCGACGCCCTCCCTCTTTCCCTCTTTTCTCATCTCCTCTTTTCTCCCTCGACGCGACTTCCATCCATATCAACTGCAGTACAAGTTTCTGACCGTCACTGCGGCGCGGCGCTGATTCCCACCTCTAGGTCACCCTCATCCACTCGTTCTTGAACGCCACCGCCGTGATCTATATATGTCCCAAACAACGAAGAGCACGACATTCTGCCCACGGTGATGAGCACCACACTCCGGACTTGGATCGTATGTTTTTTGTTTCCTTTCCTTTCTCCTCGCTTTCCCTCACGTCTGCCTGCAAAAGCAAGTTCAACACTGGCTCTCTCCCCACAATCTGTTGACAAACCAAAACTTCGTTCGACAAGCACGTCATAAAGGAACGTCATCAAGACAACGCGTGTAATGCGGTCCCTTCCCCCTTCTATCGTTTTCTAGTTCCTCCTTTCGCGACATAGACAAACAATATAGTCTGACACTGAACTCTCACGCCCCTGTCGTCTATGGTTGGTGTCTTCCTCAGCAATCGGTGTGTCTCCTTTGTCATCGTCCTTATCTGCTTCACTCACATCTGCTTCACTCAGGATGCTGCATCGCCAAGTCAATACTCACTGTTTACGACACCTTTGTACACGTCTCCGTCCCAACCTAGGCAATCAATCCCTACTCGCCCAGTCGTCTTCCAAATCAACTGCATCTGATACCGTTGATACGGTGTGGCTACAGTATAACGACGACCGCCGTCGACCGGAAAGGTTGCATGCAGCAGCAGCATGCGCGTCATCAATCTTGGACACCGACATTGACGCTGACAAGAGTATTGCCAACACCCTCAAAATCGAAGGTTAGTTTCATCTCCCGCGGTGTCCAGCCGCTGTTTTATGGCTCACCTCTTCCACCTGCTCCATCGCTCTCTCCACGATGAGGCCAACAAGAGCCCCTTCACCTATATTGACAGCCTTTTCTGGAATATCCAGTTATCGCACTGACTCTTACAAGCTCCTCCGAGACAAGTCTTCCGCCCCAACCACCCATCGACTTACATCAGGTCGTACGCACCCACTATGATGAACTCAGCAAGTACCTCTCCTCATACCTTGCCAAAGGTTCTATGTCCTTGCTATTTTCGCTCGCACGCTTCTGCATTCATTCCCCCCGCAGAACTCGCAAACTCTCGCTCAACAGCACGACCCTCGCCAACAACCTCCTCCTGATGCCACTATGATCCCCCCTGGCCCTACATATCTGATTTCCCTTCCCCTGATTTCCCCAATGCTCACACGGTCATGACAAAGACGCCTGTCAGAAGATTGAGACTGTCCCCCAAATGCAGTGCACGCCCCCCGTCGTAGTCAAGATGACCATATCCCTCCGGTGGCGCGAGACTCCAACTCGAAGGGCCACGCGGCGCCAATGCCCAGTTACCCACCCTTCTTAAGTCTCAATTCCCATTCGCATCGTTCATTTGTGCTCGTATACCTGTTGTTAGTCATGTTTATTGTAGGCTTGTAGTAGTAGCACATATAATGAATACATTGTACATACATCAAAAGTGTGACATAGTACAAACCCACGGGCATCCCCTCACCCTTATTGTGCGGGATCCCGTACCCTGAGAGCGGGAAACCCTTACCCTTGGCGCGGGGCATGGGTAGCGCCGGCGGGCAGGTACGGGTCGCTCCGAAAAACCCCAGGGCGGCCCGTGATTATCCCTAATCATAACTAATGCTTCCTGTTTTAGTCGATGTGGCAAGATCGATGTGATCAAGGCTGGCATCATCTGGCATGGTGGCAGGAATGCTGACAATGGAGAAAACTAGAGATGACATCGGTCGGGAGTGTCAGGAGGGTGTTGGGGGCTGTCAAAATGCATCAAGACATGTTCCTCCTTGTTACCGGACAGTGAGTCCCTAGAAGAGAGGGCATTAACTGTTTACCATAACGTGTTTGCTGGGCAAACAAGGCTGTTTTGTTCTCTGTTCGATTCTATTCTCGTTATGTGCCAATGTGCTGATTCATAGACTGATATGGTAACCCGTTAACCATATGCATTAGACCCAGATCTATTGGATCTCTTGTAACGGGTCCCAATTAGAACTGTGGGATGAACGGTCTGTCCATCACCCAGTTCTTGTCTACATTCATCGATTACTATACAAGTCTCGCCTCGTTGTCTGAGTACTGTACCGTCTGCTTTACTATACAAGTGTGCCTCAAGAAGCCCTTATGTGACTCATTACGATACGATTGGAAGTTCTGCTACAACATAGAAGCTTTGCTAGGCCTAGTACTTACCACATTTAACCAACCCTTCCGTTTAGCAGAGGGTCAGCTAGATCTGGATGAACAGAAGAAGTGCCTTGTTTAGCAAAGCCCGCCCTTCTTCTCGAACTAGTTATCGCATTCCAGTATTATACAGACTTTATAAAGCCTTTTGGGACGTCGCCACTCCATACAGAGGGAATGGTAAGCTCTATGGTGGAGACATGTCCAAAATGTATGAGTAGAGGTGTTCACTACATGTATATCGTGCTTTTGGCCCTGTTTGGCTTTGATAGATTTCGTTCGTTTCAAGTATAAATAGCCCTGTAGTTGTTACCGAAGAAGCTTCAGACTTCTCTTGAATCTTATTCTGTGTTTCTTAATGCTTCTGAAGCTCTCCATATTCATTATACTCTTCAACAAAGTCCCTTCACTATCTTCTTTCCCATGGTTACTTTAAAAGTAACGAAACTCTAGAAACAAGAACAACACATTGTAATACGCTCTTTAGAAGGCTTCTAAAAGCATTAATAGAAGTTTATAGATTTGAGTGCTCGTGTTACGAATAGTTCAAAGTCACTCAACAAGTCAAACCATTTGTACAAATGGACCAGAGAATTGGCTAAAGCCTGAACGTCTCACAGAGCATATCATCCCTGCATGCATTGTGCTTATCCACAAACCAGCAGGTTGTGGATTTCAACAAATTCTTGTTATTTAACCTACTTAACACAGAACATGTAATTACAGTAACTACATGTGAGACACACCAAAGTTTTACTTGGTGGATATGTGATGCGCCAACTTGTTGGATATGTCGGACTTCAAAGCTGCTTAGTCATTTCCATGTGCGCGGTTGCAAAATTGAAAGGACTGTCGACCTCTCTCTATATTCCCCTCTACACCTATCACAACATTTTTTTTTCTGCCCCCCTCCGCACCTACCATGACACTTTTTTTCTGCCACTCCATGACCATGTCCTTGCCAGAGGTGATGAATAGAAGGCTGATGTGTTTGTGAGATTTGCACTTACATTAGGTGTTGCAGTGGCATTGGAAGAGTCTGGAAGAGTCTCCGGTCTAGCACCACCTCGCTGCATGCTATCTCAACTCATCAAGCCCAAGCTAGTCATCAAGGCCGATGATGGTGAGGGCTACTTGGCTCAATCATGGAATCCGCACAGGTTCATTCCCACCACCATCATACCCAAGTCAGAGCTATCTCCTCTTACATGCCCTTTTCATTTTTGGATTGAAGCATAGGGATAGCATTGGTTTCTCGAGTCCCTCAATTTGCAAGTCACGGACTTGTTCTGTCATCATTGACAGCCACTCACAGATGGTGCCAGCACTTCACCTTTTTTTCTCGGATGTGACCTGCGCTGACCCTGATGACAATGTGACCAACGGACACGGAGATGTAAATGCAGATGTGTACCCATGGGGTGACAGTGATGAAGAGGTAATTGTCTGAACTATACACCCCAGGTCCTGTGGTCTGAAGCACAGCCTCTCAACTTTTGTACCATGGCTCGATGGGCAGAACTGGGTATTCCGCTACTCTTTGCAGCCTGGCACCTGGACTCGTACACAGCCCGCAATCGGACAGCATGACAGCATACCACATGTACACTATACACATCAGGTCATCTATGACTCGTGGACACACACCACATACTTGCATGGTGGAAATGCTGAGCGTTTGCTTGAGAGTGGCACTTTAGGTGATTATGTCCACAGGACAATGCTCTAGCCAAGCAGAGGTTCGACAACTTTTGGAGCATGTCACTGTTGTGGTAAGCAGCTTACCCTTACTCCCATCTTCTTGAGTAATTGCGCTATCCCTTCTGATTGCTACCAATTAGACCAGCATGTGAGAACATTGTACAGTGCAGTATCTCAACCCTTGTACCGTGGCTCAACAGGGAGAACTGCCACTCTCTCCTCTCACTCACTTCACTCACTTGTGTGTATTCCTTGTATGTATAGCCAGATGAGCAGATGGCGCTTATGCGCCACCCCACTACACATACAGTATGCGCTGCTAATGATGAGAAACATTTATTTGACTCATATCTTTCTTTGACACTTTCTGGGCAGGTGATATTGGGCACACCCAGATATAATTATCACCATCCGACATCTGTGACTCGCGTGCACATTCAATTGCACGCTCGCTGACCTTGCATCTCTAGTCCCTATGGAGGCGCTACTTCTTGTGTTATGCTCCATTTCATGTCTAAGCATCTAGCACTCATGTACCTTAGTTATTACCCGATTCGTACTATATGTGTATTACTGGACCGCTTACTACCAGACTTCCTAAGTCAATCAATCACTTAATGATCGCATCACTATTGATCGCTATTCTTTGTTAGCATGTGATGATTGCTCATTTAGGCAAGTAGCTTTCCCATACGCCATACTTGCATCACCTTTGCATCATCACTGCACATTACATCAGCAAATGTTCAAGTGCCTTGAGAATAGCTTAAATTGCCTTATTTTCCCTTGACTCATTTCTCAAGGGAAATTAAGGCAATTAAGGCTCTCAGGACCACATTTTGCTTAAAATTTTCTTGAGTTTCCTTGAATATCATCGCCTTCTTAGTGTTTATTTCCAAGATAAATTAAGATGCTCAAGAGAAATTGTGTAAAAAAAGGAAAATCAAGACACTCAAGAACAATTGTGTGAATGAAGGAAAATCAAGTGTTATTAATTTACTTTAAGCAAGAATCTAAGTTACATGTGTGTTATCTCATCAACATCTCGTTGAAATTGTGTATCTATTGACGAATTCCCGGTTGGGATGTACCTGCATGCATGAGGGAATGTTAGATGGAGGGGGAATTAACAGTGCGAGCACGATTTGAGTAATGCACCGTTTGTGTTGTCTGTAATGTTGGATCTTGCAGTGCTGCTCATGCAGCCTCGTCTGGATGGAGACTAAAAGGTGCAGGCACGTTAGAAGGGGGGGGAATTGCAGAGACGGTTATGAAAGCGATGAACCGTTGTTATTCATCTGCTAGCATGCTGTTACCGGACAGTGAATCCCTAGAAGAAAGGGTGTTGACTGTTTACCAAAGTGGGTTTGCTGGACAAACGCGACTGTTTTGTTCTCTTTTCGATTCTGCTCTCGCTATGTGCAATTGTGTTGACTTGTGGACTGATATGGTGACCCGTCGACCGTACGCATTAAGCCCAGATCTCTTAGATCTCTTATAACGGGTTCTTGTCTACTTTCGTCGATTACTATACAGATCGCGCCTCGTTGTCCGAGTACTGTACTGTCTGCTTTACTATACAAGTGTGCCTCAAGAAGGAGCCCATGGCGCAAAAATTGTAGCAGTAGTCAGTGAAGAAATTTTGGTAAATAAGCCGCACATGCCTGAAAACCCATCATGGGCCCATTGTTTATAAACATGGGCATATGTTCATATGGGCCCATTTTGTATAACAAGTGTATATCTCCGTATGGCCAATATTTTTTGCAGGCTGTAGTACTCTTGAAGGTGTGCTCAAGTTGGCCCCAAAAAGTATGTAAACCCCTGTGTAGAAA
>QLOU01001427.1:0-12371 GCA_003313715.1 Russula abietina
TCAAGGAACGGACTCGCCTTGTTGGTGAGGCCAAGAAGTTCATCTCGGAAAACAAGCAGACACAGGCACGAGAGTCCCGAACACCCTCTACTAAAAAGACAAAGAAAGCCAAACAGCTTCTGCGGCTACTTCGTGCAACCTACGACGAGAAGGCATTCGGTCATCTTCCCCGCCTGGACTGTGTACAACTTGGACTTTGGCTTTGCCGGCGTGTTGGCGTTTCACCGAACGAGATTCTCAGTGATGCCTTGTTGGTATTGCGGGATCTAGGTTATTTCATCAAGCTCAGTGGCTCTGGCTCCGCCTGGGGCCAGGTGGACGAGTCGAACGGGGTTGCGGAAGAGGCGGTTGTTCATGCCGCTATGTATTGCAGCGGGGCCTTAGCTGAGATTGGCAATGACCGGGCCGCGTCGGCGTTCCATGATTTTGCGAAGACGGGCTATGTTCTCAACCATGGCTCGGATGAAGGCTTCAACACGAAGTACACTTGAGGCCAACCCGAATATCAGATGTTCATGGGCAGGGTTGGTAGAATGGTGGAGATTGGTCGTTCTGCTGTATCCGTCGCGTTTCATGATTGGATTACGAGGGAAAATGGGGGGGAGGTCCATATGTCTAGCCGAATAGGTGGTTAAAGATTGACCAACTGTCGAGAAAGACAGTGAGGATGCGTCTCCTCTCGTGTTCCTCTTCCCTCGCACTACTGTATTGTCGCTCGTCTCAAACACATTTTCTTCGGACGCGATATGACCCATTTATTCACTAGATTTTGTGGCAGATGAAGACGTGGTGACTTGCGTGGTAGTTGCATGAATGTTGCATATGAGATCCTGTATGAGCTAAGTCTGCCACTGGTTTACATGTAAGCATTTAATCGAATCAACCATGCTAGGCCTACACTACAGGTAATGGAGTACGGTTGTGAAGTTAAATCGTCGGGAGGAGTGCCGCACCAGAAGAAGCTTGAATAGTTCGGAGAGCGGAGACAGGAATGAGAGGTACAATTTTCCTGGAATCTCGATCACAGATGGTTTTAGACGAGTGGCAGTGTAATCATGATACCCGATGACAGACAGTGTAAACAGATAAGAGCGAGAGCCTGAGAACGTAACATCACATTCCTTCCGTGCGACAGCCCACTGGCGTACGGTTATACTCGAAATCGAAGCTTGAATCTTGAAGCCCGGACCAGACTCGCTGTAACCCTGTCACAGTCAAGATCAATCGCTCCGTCTGCAGAGAAGAGATAGGGACTGGTGGGGGTATATAGCGTCGGGGTACATGCTGCATTTTCCGCACTCCGCACGGATGACTCCGAGTCCGCTCACTGGCAGCACATTACCTTCATCGACAATTACAATGTCCGCCTTCGTTGCATGGCTAACTTTCATTGATATTGCCACCCTCGTGTCGACATATGCGCTGCTTAGGCTTTCGACCTAATATTCAGGCATGTACGAGCAGTCGCAAAAGTGAGTGCCGGAGTGTCGCCAACTCTGCTGACAGGCATGGTATGTCCCAATTTTTTTATACCCCACAAATTGCTTACTGACTACCAGTGGACTGCCAAACTTCAACAAAGGGACCATGAGGATGAACGCAGCACCCCATTTCTCTGACCAGCTTTATGGGTAATTATTCCCGACGAAGCCGACCACCGGCTTGGAACTCCAACCCACAGCTCGACACGCCAAATAGTGGGCTCTCCACACACCCCTTCACAACATCCCAGGCCTCCTTCCCTTCGTGTCTCCTGTACCAAGGAATGCTGGGGGAAACGCTTGTCAAGTTCATCTAACCCTTATTTACAACACCATAACGCACACACGTGACACGTCCCCAACCTTTACCGCTTTCGGTCTTCGTGCGGATTTTGTTTTTTGGAGAAATCAAGATGCTAACCCTTGAATCCGATGTTCACGAGAATATTCGACGCGTTTCCACCGCGAGGAAGATAAAATCTTCA
The DNA here is from genome assembly GCA_003313715.1 of Russula abietina. Classification (NCBI taxonomy): domain Eukaryota; kingdom Fungi; phylum Basidiomycota; class Agaricomycetes; order Russulales; family Russulaceae; genus Russula; species Russula abietina. The sequence goes on from QLOU01001427.1 coordinate 1,967, forward strand.
TACCGTCAACTCTTTCATTGACTGATTGTTTTCATGAGTCGCCTGAAACGATCTCGTCTGTATCTTGTTCTCTTCTTGCAGGTAATTCAGCCTATGCCATGCCTCATCTTCACGCAGTAAGCGCAAGCCCGGGTGTAATCTCTCGTCCGTCAACCTCGTTACCAGCTCCATCTCCCGTCCAGAACGATGACAGAAGGGTCGCGTCACCGTCTGCCGTCATCATGTTTCGTCAGTTTTCCTCCTGTATTTTACTGTCCGCTGGCTTTAGCACCTGTTTCACCCAGTTTGATATCTGGTTGTTCTTGGAGAAACTTTTCCATGATCAAGCCAATCTACCAAACGATGCACCAAACGGAAGTTGAAGTTTTAAAAAAATGGATATCGAACAATAGAAGGAAAGTGTACATCTATTTGGTTACTCTAGCTGAAGCTACGGCGATGTTCCGGCAATGTTCTAGATCATTCAAGGCGGTGCAAATATGAGTGGTACGGTGCCCTGGCGAAAATAACTTAACGCGGGGCGGCGGGGGGACGGTCCACCACTCTCACGCTCACTGAGAACACACAGAGCTTAATTCGAGATCATGGATACTCATCTACATGTGGTACATGCAAGCTGGAAGACCAGTTTTATTCTTCGTATCCAGTTGGCGCTTTCTCGAGGTAAACTATGGGAGTCAATGGTCCAATTCTTCCATCTTGGCCTCGCCTTCCATGCTGGTTGGCTATGTCTAGTGCGATAATTATCTTGATCTGGTAGACATTAGTACGGTCATTGGAAAATGGAATTATCCCCGGCTTCACACACAGTCGAATAGGCGCTTCGCATTACAGTACTTCACTCCATTAACCTTTATTACCGCTGTCCCGTGCCTCTGACCAAGTTCTTTGCGACTTGATATCCCGTAACATCACCTCAAGAGGAACTTTTGATACCGGGCTAGCTTCAAGCATTGAATTCAACGCAGCATGGAGGGAACAACACATATACGGACAAGTTCGGCGATAAGAAAACACAGTGCCAGCAGTATACGAGTACAAACAAGACACAAAACAAGATGGCAGACAGTAGGTAGGGAACAGACGATATTTCAACACCCTTATTAGGGTGATACCAGGAAAGAGTGAAAAGGTACCCGCTCAAAAGTCAGGCGTCTCGAATATGACCGCCACTTTAATTCGACCCGCAGTGCCGGCTTCCATAGTGACCATACTAACATGTGCATCGGGATGGTGCAGATAATCACTGGCGAGTCGTCGGAGATTTTCTGCTCCTGCTTGGCGGGGCGGGTCGGGGGTAGCGATCCGATGAACAAACGGATGAGGAAAGGCGGCCTGGACAAGGCCTGGTGCAACGTGCGGAGGAACGTAGCCAAAAGGGTTTTGTTCTTGATTCACCTAGAAAGAAAACGTCTTGAGCATGTATCTAAGAAAAATGAAAATCGCTACCCACTGGAGCATTGGGCTGAACTTGCACTGGGATACCTTGCGCATGTCCCACATCGGGAAATACGTATGCGGGATTCTATTGCCGGAGTATCATTGATCAAAGAGAGGTCGCCTCAGCAGAAGGATGGAGTTACTAACAGCTAGTGGTTGGGGGGGATGGTAGTCTGCAATGCCTTGATAAGCCACGTCGATGTGGTGCAGATCTTGCATTCTACCCGGCTCAGCTACACCCCTGACAGGTGGAGGTGTATCTTCCAGTCGGTTATTGACGGGAACGGGTGGGACCTAGGGACACACAACGATAAATGAGCCTCAAGTACTAGAGTGTACACGATGTTTAGGGCTGACCCAAGCATCGGCCAGTGGAAGGTTGGGCAGTTGCTGCGGAATGTATCGAGAAAATGCGCTGGCAGAAAAGCCATTGGCTTGATGGGAGTCGGCAGCAGGCATCTGAGCTCTGATGAGGGTTTTTACTGGTAATGGGACTTGAATGGGTGTCTGATGTGAGGGCCCGGAGAGTAGATACCCCAGGGTACTTATACTTATAGACTTTGGGCACGAGGCGCCCACCACCAAAGATCCAGATCCTATATGGAGCATGGGAGCCCATATAATGGCGCAACAGCGCGCTTCATGCATTCCCTTGTCCTCCCATGCCCGTTCCCTTAGAAGATCTCACGTAACACGAAAAGCCCTCAACACGCCGTGGCATCGGTTTGCGCCCGGCACGGGTGTGGCAGGGTTGATGCCATGTCGGGCAGGCTTGGGACATAAGTATCTCGCGTATCGCTCTTCTTGATCTTGAGTTCATGGCACGGAAACATAAATTCTCCAACACGATTCCTGGGGACCTTGATCATGCCATGTCGGGCGGGCTTGACTCCATATAAGTACATGAGCATCTCGCGTATCGCTCTTCTTGATCTGACCCAGTTCCTACCAGGGACACCAATGAGTGACAGCCGTTACTACAGTACTTCACATTCAGGAACGATGTTACTGTACTGTACAGGATTTTGATTTATTCTGGTTGCTGGTGGCTGGTTTTGTGCACGGAATAGGAATAGTTGCGATTTGCGTTTACAGTAATCACGTCACTCAAATATGGAAAGCTGATTGGACACGCTTTTAGTGACCAAACTGCTGGTCAAGACGCGTCCTTACGTTTATTACATAAGCTCACATGCTCAATGTTGATTACCTAAGTTCGAATTGCAGCGGTCGTAGGACAAGTGTACATTCCAGCCGTTAGTTTAGTGCTACGTGAGGCTCTTTTGAACTCTCATTTTGTCTGACCGTCTGACCCCTCTTTTGTTTCTGACTCCCTGCACCAGACGTGGACGCTACAACACCAGTCTGAGCCCATAAGATCGGATACGGTGAGTTTCCTTTCCTCGTCAATCGCTGATGTTTTCTTTTCTTCTATTCAGGTTCTCTTGTCTCTGCTTCCCAGGTGCAAGTCTCTTGGAGGACGACACCACAGTTCGGATGACTGCGACGACAACTGCATGAGTGAAATCACTTCATCTCTCTCCCTATCACCGATGCGAGCGATCCTAATGTGGATAGGGATGCTAATGGACTGGCGCGAAATGGCCGGGACTCACCGCCTGGGAGGCAAACGTTTCAGAGATTACACGGCGAGGAAGATGGGCCTCTTTTACTGGCGCATGGAGTGGCAGCCGCAAGGTGCTGAAGGACCCGGTACAGGGACTCGGTACATGGGGCCAGACGGTCGCGGGGATTACATTCGAGGCTGGATCCTTGCATCAACGACAGAGTGGGTTGCCCGTGTGCGCTTACCTGATTGATCGCAACTTACCACTATGCCCATTGTAGTATCACCTGGTCCGACGCCCGGCTCATCCCTGGATTCACCCTGAGTCCCTGACAGTGCTTTTCAACCATCTCGTGCTCACTACTTAATATTCTGCCGCTAACCCGACGTCCCTTTCCTTCTGGATCATGCTCTTTGGCAGCACCTTCCTCACGTTGGTCATCCTTCCGCGCCTCCCCCTCAGCCAAACGCTATCGTCAAGATGACACGTGACTTGGCGTGACTTGACCCGATTGGGTGTGTTTGGCCGCATAGGGCACCTTGGCAAATATGCCAAGAAAGGCAACTCCCCCAAAATGCCCTTAAGTCGTTCGCCAAGTCCACGCCAAGTCCAACGCTAACTTCAGCCCTCACATCATGGCCTCACACAGCATAATCCGCGGTCCATGATCACAGTGAATCGCATCGCCCTGCATCTACTACTACTACTATAGCCTTGCCGATGGTCTCGTGAAGAGACCTTTCATTATACTGTACATGCGACACGTACGATACTAATCACTCGCGGATGCACTTCATCGGTCATAGTTGTTCTACGAATGGCTCTGTGTAAAGGGTAGACGAGGCAAGTCACATAGCCCAGGGTTGTCTGACTCCACTCAAGGCATAAAGTCTAGGTTGGGAAATTTGAACCAAGCAACGATAAAGTCAGTACAAGATGGGCCTACCAGCTTCATTCAACAGCGTATTTTCCTCTATGCATGCCTCGATAAAATCGGACAGAACCAGATTTCTATGTTTTGGCCTATATTCACGCGTGAGAACCGCAAAAACAAGGAAAAGCGATGAAGGAGGTGCATATGCTACCTACTTTGAGGTCTTTTTTATGAGTTCGCGACGGCGGTTGTCGTCTCGCTTATCCAAAACAACATGTGTGAGCTTCGCATCGTCTAGTTCTGCTATCCGACCCCCGTTGTCTACGATCAACTTCGAGATTCGTTCAAAGCTGATGATGTCCTTCGTAAATGTCAATCTGAGAAGTTGTGTTCGACAAACCTTTTCGCGATCGCATCCTCATGCTTCGAGGTGACCGACATGTCGTTCTTGCGAGCATTACTTGGGGTATCTAGGTAGAAGTAACTGTCGAGCGTGTTATAGAGGGCATCGCGGGACTTAAAACGAGGCATACAGGTGCCTAAAGATCTTCTCCTGGTCATATTCCATGGCCGAGTCTTCTCCCATTTGAGCATCACGGGTGCCCTTCACGTCCACTTTCACGTCTTTTTCATCGTCGGAGTCGGACTGGTATTATCAAGTAAATGCCAACGCCCCGAGACGAGTTCAGAGACTCACCTCCGTTTCTGACGCTGGTGCACCACCCAGTTGCGGCGCCTCGACGCTGAACCAGTTATCTTCATTGTCCGAATCCGGATCTGTGACTGACTCTGCGTCTTCATGAACATTTTCCGCAACATTGGAACCAGGTTCGATCTGGAGCCATTCTTGCATATCTGAATCCTCCTCCTTCGACTCGGACATCTCAGCGTCGACATGAGTACCCAGGGAAGCAGACTTTCTCAATGCGCTCTCTTCCGGTGAACGCCTTTCGAGGTTGTCGTCGTCGTCATCGTCGTCATAATTTTCTGAGTTCATACGCTCCGCGGTCGCATGGAAGAAGTACTTCTTCGACATAGGCACGAGTTCATTGTTTGCGATAGAGTCGAAAAGCCATCGTGGGCGGATGATATCGTATACGCCTTTGTTCATGATCAACTTGATGTCATATGCTTCAGCGAAAGTCAGTCATATTCCGGGAAAGTATGCTGAGTCTTACGCGTGGTACTCCCTCCGTACACGACGAGCAACCCGGGTTGGTTCTTCGCCACTTGAGCGGAAACCCCTCCGTGCGCCCGAATCCTATCACCATTCAACAATGGGTCTGCAACACATAAGGCGACTCACAGTTTTAGTAGTTGCTCCTTATCTGCATCACGAGTCCTCGACTTGGGATCTGAGGAAACCACTGGGAGTCACTTTAGTGGATGTGACCCCGGATCATGCGAGAAGCTTACTAAAAGTCAGTCCCTCAAATAAGCTCGATTCAGTCTGAACGTCTTTGAGATCTACGCCCTGGTATTCTGGCAGTACGGAGGGCTGAAAACGTGGACTTTGTGTAAAAAATCTGAATACTGTAGCAAGTCCGAAGTATTGTATTACCTTCGCTGCTCTCTTTTGTTTCTTCTTCACACTCTTCCTGGTAAATGTAATCAACACTGATGGGATTGGAGATATAGTCACGAAAACCAAACTCAGGGACGTTCTCCATTTTTCTCTTCTTCTCAGAACGCACAGCTTCCAGGACAGCTAAATGCTTAAGAGTAAGAAGGACGATGGCCCAAAAGAATATGATGCAGCACCAGAGGCAGTGATACAGTCTGAAAGCGAAAGATCTTCTCGTATGGACAAAGCACGAGGAAAACGCATCGTGAAACCCAAGTGATACTGATCTGTAGTTTTCATATTAGAGATGACACGCGTTTAGAACGTATTGTGTACCTGACTGTATTATTTCGGCGGCTTTTATTTGGATTATGAAGGAGCTGCGTAATGTTATTCAGTACCATCACTGTCGAACCAGAAATTCAACCAAACTCTTCGGGCTCCAGATAGACTTCTCCTTTGTCATCACGTGACCCGCTAGCAGTGTTCAAAAATCCGGGAGGGTTTTTCGTTGACCATTCCTTCCAGGGTAAGCCGCGGACCCAGACATAGTCTGCATAGCTAAGACCTGATCCTATGCGGACAAATGTGCTGTACCTGGGGGGAAATTAGGGCGCTCCAATTAAAAAAAAAACAATCACGTACTTTGACTCTTCCTCTGTCTGTGCCGCATCCCTATCATCAAGCACCGCACATATTAGAGTCGATACGCCTCCGCCGCGCTTTCCGGATCCGTAATTTCCGGCTTGATAAAACCATTGAGGTCAGCACGGCTTCATGAGGTAGAAACGACGGCGCACCGACAACCAACGCGTCCACGGTTTCCCCCATGTTGTCCTGGTCAAATTCACGACCACATACTCACAGATATACTGTAGCTCACTAACCATGTATTCAGGTTTGACCTGCGACAACAGTGAGTACATGCTCCGTTCCATGAGGTCAGGCGTGCCTTTATCCAGTCTTTATTCCTACCATTTAATATATAGCCGGCATCTGGGTGCTTCATCACTAGGCCTTCCCCACGCGCAGCCATAATATCTTCCATTCTTTTGCGTACATCGGTCGCTGTTCGTGCTTCGAACTCCGTAACTAACTCGATGCGGCCCTGAATTCCTCTGATGCAGGCTTTGAGATTGCGCTTGCGAAATTTCGTTGACTTGTTAATTAATGGCTGACCATTGAGATACAGAAGGTCGAATATTTTGACTGTATATCACGTAAGCACGAGTAAAATCACGAAAACAGACGAACAGCATGGACGAGGGTTCAACGCTTTCTTGGATTTATCTAATAACTGTTAATCAGCATCCCTTTCCCGTCAATAGAAACATACCTAGAGCTGCGGTCTTGAGAGTCCCGAAGGGCAGATTTCTCCCGGATACAGGGTCCCATACAAGCATTTCGCCATCCAGTATAATGCTGGGGATATTAATATATGATTCCAACCGACAAAGGAGAACACACACTTCTCAATCCGACGGTCAAAGGCTGCATCAATATAGGGTGTCAAACTGCCTGTCCCAACATGGCTCCCGTAGAGATACGTATAGTCCTTCCCTTTCCTTGTATAGGCTCAGACAACGGTGCTTCAGTAAGACACAGAACCGACCTCGAGCAGTAGAAATATTCGTTGCCGCGCTTGTGCAGCTGAATTCTTTCGCCGTCCAGCTTCTCCTCGAGAAAAAAGGTGTGACCTTGCATATCTTTGACGGACTGCTCAATATTTCCCGTTGGCCGCTTGCAAAGCATCGGAGCGAATGCTCTGAAAAGTTGAATGCTTTTATCCTGAGATATCAGGTCAATATTTTGGAGTAAACAAAAGAGATATATACTTGGTCATTAAGACGACGTTCCGGATCCCACAGCTCCCAAGCAACCTTTTTCAAATCGGAGCAAGTGTTGAACAGGTCATGGGCGTCTGGATGAAAGACCGAGAACACGGTGGTCTCCTTCACTGAGATGCCTAGATCTGAAGTGCAGTCCAATTAAGCCCTCATGTCATACCCGCGGAAGCAAAGGCACTCCACCTTTTAAAATAATACGGACGATCCATCTCTGCTCTTCAGGAGTAGAGCGGTTATATATTCGCTGCATGATTTTCGATTGTGCATCTCTGCGTATCCGAGAGATATGGCAGGCGCGATAAAAAAACCTCAAAATGCTTACCCTTTAGAAATATTTCGGGAGATGTCATCAAGAGCGGCGTTGAGATCATCAATGGTGAGGCTTCCTTCAATAACTGAAGAACGTTTCCCGACGACATCATACAGCACAGTAGGAAAGTCCCCAGAAGACCTCTGGAATAAATTAACTGAGAAGTCAAAATCGCCTAACGGGTAGCCTACATTCGGTCCTGAAGGTTTCTTCCAGTCCAATAGACGGATAGCATCAGGGTCCTTCGGTCCGAGAGGAATCAATTTAATGTAGGTCTTGGCAATGTTTTTCTCCTTTAGTCCATAAATTGCTCTCTCCCTGTCTTTCTGAGGCAAGAGGAGACGCAGGACGGGGTAGAGATCATAACCAACTTCCTTGCGCCAATGCTACAGATACCTCGTATAAGAAGCTCTGCGTATAAGACAGATGACAAGGCGGCGTACATCAAACCAGGCACTCAAAAACTTTCTCCTCTTCTCCGGCTTCCGCTCATTCTGGAGCTTGTCGAAAAGACCCGAAAGGACTGAGAAAGGTGCAGTGCTACGGTTTTGAGGAGCTTCTGGATATGCATTGTCTGAGAGGTTTAAATCTGGGACGTCGGTTTCAGGCACCTGAGATTTTTGAGGAGGCGGTGAGTTCCCGGGAGTCGTGGGTGCTGGTGTGGGCAACATCTGATAATACACGAGCGACTGTTTCCCTTGCAGATGGACGATGACGGTGAAGATGAATGAAAGGTCATGTTCACGTGACCGCGGAGCCAACGCGACTGATTTGTTTGGTCATTGTTTATTTTATCGACACACCTCTGTCAGCTCCAAGCGTATTTCAATGCAGAATACCTCTCGCCTGGCGCCAAAGCTAAGGAAGGAGGACGATCCCAAAGTTATTGGGCTATGGAAGATTGGTAGGACAATAGGAAAAGGGAGTTCCGGTACGATTGCCTTTACCACTCTTCCTTCCCCCGCTGAGTCGTCCTCGTCACAGGCCGTGTGCGCATCGCCCGCCACTCGAAGACGGGTCAGTACGCAGCGGTAAAGATAGTATCCAAAACGACCCTAGTTAACTCCCGGAGATCTATACAAGGACTCAGTGAACACGCGGACCGAATACTTCTCGGCATCGAGCGCGAGATCGTTATTATGAAGCTCATTGATCACCCTAATATCATGCGCCTTTACGATGTCTGGGAAACATCCACGGAGCTATACCTTATACTTGAATACGTTGAGGGTGGCGAACTCTTTGACTATCTCTGCAAGCGAGGCCGCTTGTCTACCCCGGAAGCACTTGGCTACTTTCAGCAAATCATCGCCGCTATGGACTACTGCCATCGCTTTAACATCGCTCACCGTGACCTAAAACCAGAAAACCTGCTTCTTGATCAAGACAAGAACATCAAGGTAGCGGATTTCGGTATGGCCGCCTGGCAGATGAATAACACCAGTGGCCTCTTGCGGACCGCATGCGGCAGTCCACACTACGCGGCACCAGAGGTTATAGAAGGTCGCGCCTACAATGGGTCTTTTTCTGATATCTGGTCGTGTGGTGTTATTCTCTTCGCCCTGCTTGCGGGACGTCTTCCGTTCGACGACGAAGACTTGCACACGCTTCTCGAGAAAGTCAAAATTGGGTCATACGAGATGCCACATAGCATCGATAAACACGCGCAGGACCTCATAACACGCATGCTCGAGAAGGACGTGCGCAAACGCATTACAATAGATCAAATTCTCGTCCATCCATTTTTCATCCTACACCCACCAAAGAACCCTATGCTTGTCCCGCCATCGCTTAACGCCATCTCTCGTCCCATTGAAGACCGTTCGGCCATCGATCCAGATATCTTGGCCAACCTTCGTACTCTATGGCACGGGACACCCGAAGAAGTTATCATAAAGAAGTTGACGAACGGCGAGCAGACCTGGGAGAAAGGGGTTTATTACCTTCTCCAGCAGTATCGGATAAGACATATGGAAGATTATGACGAAAAAGTTGAAGAGCTATACCGCCAGGCATCACGATATCGCAAGAGAGCTAGTGAGATACTCTCCGCAGACCAACCCCATCCCCCACGTGCTGATCCCCCAACTCCCCGCCGCGCTAGGGGAGGGGCGTCCCCCGGTAGCCCTAGCGATAACGAAGGTGCTTTAACCCCTGGGCTCCTTACCCCACAGTACTTCTATTCTCCTGCTTCTCCTTCCAGGACTCCCACTCCCACGGGATCGAACCTCTCTGCACTCCCTACGCAGCACTCTCCCTACTTTCCGCAGTCTCCCGTCCTCATTTCTCCTAATATCAATCCGCTCTCACCGGAATCGCCACTTTGGAGCACGTTGAACATGACACCACCCCCGGACATCCCGGAGATGCAAGACGAGAAGGTGCAGCAATTCTTTCAGCAGATCGTCGAGCACCTTAACGTTATGCAACAACACGCAGTGGCTGCTGGCGCAAACAATGCTACCATTTCGTCGTATTCAGCCCAACCGCCAAAGCCTGAGGGACTTGGGATCATTGGGCATCAAGGGACAGAGATGGCGGGCGGCGACATCACAAAGCCATTGAGTATTCGACGCGCCCAGCGGAAGCCCGCTCCATTGCATCTCCAACCCGACAAAGAAAACATGTCGGAGGGATCACAGCATGTGGGGATGATACACAAGTCATCGTTAAAGAGTAAGAACCCCGTTCGCAGGGTCTTGATTGACAGGCGCGTGCAGATTGTCGAACCCTCAAACCCGCTTAAACGCAAGAAGAGTACCACCGCTTCCAACGACGCCTCTGCCAGCGATCCACCACCGG
>QLOU01001428.1:0-14808 GCA_003313715.1 Russula abietina
GGTCCGACGAACCGGCCGACTGTGCACGGCCAACTAGATGGTGTTGCACAAACAATGTGAATAAAAAGTAGCCCACGGTGGTGCTGGTAGTATACAATTCCGCCACTGTACATTTTCTACGTCGGAAGAACTTCGCTTTGGTGAATCTGTTTATAAAACAACATTAGGCCCATCGTGATGCGCGTTTCACGTCCAGTTGGACGTAAGCACGCACCTCTGATGCGATGTTCATCCACTCCGAGAGCGAACGGAGGTACTGGTCCTGTCCTTCATCGACAGGAATATCCGGATGCCAGAGAACGAACGAATCGAACCTGGCCGTCGGTTTCAGGACTCTGACAGGGGGCTTTTCTTCGTCTTCGAGCGACATCTCGTCCAGTTCTTCTTCTTCGGTGGGCCTTCTACGAGAATTTCGTACAGGACGACGCTTGGATTTACCTCCCGTTGATGGGTGTGGGTGAATCCGGTCATTGGTATCCCCGCGTAGGACGACGCCTGCGTAGCCTTTCGGTAGTGTGACTTCTACGCCGTGTACGGTACGCCCACGGAAGGATGAGATAAACCGCTTCGCGGTCCCACAGAGACGTTGTAAGGGGCCAGACTGCCGCACGGGTGATGCGGGTGCCTTCATGTTCGCAGCCAATACGTCCACCTCTGCTGTCGCCGTGATCGCAGTGCCAGCTACTTGATCCGCATCTACGACCGCTGACTCGGAAAGTTTCTCCTTTTCTTCAGACAAAGCAGCCGTGGTGTTAACGGTAGCAGTGGTGAGCTCCATTTGACTATCCGGAAGAGGTGGATCGGGTATCGAGGACAATTGCCACGAGGGTCCGGAATGAGGTCTGATGCGAAAATAGGTGGAGACGGGTGCGGGACCGGTGTGTCCAATGTGAAAGGGCATTAAATGAGGGACATGGACAGGGAGGTTGGCACATCCATGGCCATGTGCTATTGCTATCGAAGCTGCCATGGTGGATAGCAAGTGGGAAATGGGAAGACGTTCTCGATACTGCGTGACTTGCGTGACATTGAATGTCATGTGAATGTGACAGCACGCGATGGTGTACAAAAAGAGAGAGAATCTTTTTCGTATGATAGGAATAATATATTGATGTAAAATAAACACGAAACATATTTTCAAGTTCACACATCATAGGACATTGCTCAGCGGGGATGAGTTGCACAGTTGGATAGTCACCAGTCACCATCCGGCCTCGGGTATGGCCGGGATGTACAGTAAGACACTCATATCCTGACTTGGTTGAGCACAGGGTACCTTCTCACGCATGATCGGCATATATGAGTTCACTGGGAAAGCCCATATCTGCGTCTGGGCGGTGCTCCCACACTACTGGGCGGGCTATCATCCCAAGTTCGTGCGTGCTTTCGCGTTGGCGATCCGTCCAGGCTGGTGCTTGCGCTCGATGACACCTGTAGCGATCCGAAACCTTTGGGCTTGCGATTGTCCCATGCATATGCGGCACACATTTGTGGCATGGGTCCCAACGACTAAGACGACGAGACAGAGGTGGCGGTGGTGCCGAGTGCAATGCATATCGCACTCGGGCGGATCGTAGGTGACAACTTACGAGGGTACACAGTCACACCGTCTGGGCGGCTGCCGTAGTGCACGAACACCCGGGGAAGAGGCAGTGTGCCCTTGGTGAAAAGGTGCGCTGTGAAAATAATGATGATGTGATTTACAAAGATGATCGCACTGGTCCTCGAGGGCCATTACTGTACCTCCTGTGATACACGGCGTTCTGTCTCCAGAGAGATGTGGCGGGAAAATGATTCCTGGATGCCCAGGCCTTCTGGGCACGGTGCAAATGTTCCGCAGGCACTTTGTAAACGGAGACCTGCCAAGGTTGTTCTATGAGTGCCATATCAGTTGGGACGAGTTCGGTGGGTGAAGTAGCCACGTAGTGGAAGAATCTGCTTCCTCTTCGAGAGACGATAAGAAACATGATGCTGGAAGATGTAGCCGCGAGTCGGTCGGACGATGATCGAGGCGATGAGTAAAGACAACGACGGAAAAATGGGAGAAAAGGGAGAAGAAAATCAGCAACGGGGCACGTGATGGCGGGCGCTCGATGCACACCTTACACAAGTCGAGCGAGGAGAACGACGCGCAGTGAATGAGAATTGTCCCACCATCAATAAATATAACTTAAAAATGCTACAAATACAATTCCGGACCGAAATGCCTTCAACGAAATACCAATGACACGACCCCAAGTGCCTGTGCCAACAGACAATATGCCAACTACAACACCGTTTGGCCTATCATTCACGGACAAAGGGATGCTTCACTCATCCTCGACGGTGAGAGATGTGGCATGGTTAACCATCATCCCTGGGTCCTTGGAGTCGAAGGATCTACGCGGGGAACTAGTTGCGGGACTCGGAGGAGCGGCAGACGCATCTCTGCGCAAAGCGAGGAGCGAACTCGCACTTGTTCGAGTCACAAGGTTCGGCATGGCAGCACCAAATCCTGTACCAGCCCGTCCGTTATGCGAATAAATGCCGCTGTGACGTGCGTCCTCCGGGTATGGGAAGTAGGGGATCACATGTGGAATTACGAACGGGGAAGTGTCGATGGATTGATCAGCGATCAGGACACTAGGCGTGCCTTGGACTGTGAAGTGGGGAGATGGAAAGCCATGGGAGGCCGAGTCGTGGCTTTGAAAAGACTCGTTGGGAGACTCCGACCGACATGAAACTTTATCCGCAGAAAGCCCTGGCTGAGAGTCAATAGAAGCCCCAGGAACTTGATAAAACTCTCACGTTCAAACCCACCCCCGCCCTCGCCGCTCTGTACACCACTGGACTGCCCAATAGCGACTGCGATGGACTCGTAACTGGATCGATTGCTAATGCCGTGCGCTGAATTCACAGCAACGGACAGTTTGGAATCTCGGTCTTCGGCAAGTTCGCCTCGACCGAAGCTCTCTGAGTCAGAAAAACGAAGATCAAGGACATCGTCAATCATCCGAAGCAGGCGATGCAACATCTCTCTATCTTCGCCAGTGTTCTTGTAACAGAGGTCGTTCACTTGTTCTCGCCGTTGACTCAGTGCTTCCCAAACTGTATGGGACGCGCGATTTAGGGGTAGACGCTTGTCTTCTATCACTTTCCTCTGTAACTCCCAAACCTTCTCGAGATCCTTGAGTTCAAGGCCAGAGTGACCAAGTGGCACGGCAGTCGCCGCCAAATGTCCTAATTGGCAAAATATCAGTAGTGGCCCATCGCGTGCAGCCACGTTGATCTTTTCAAGGGCTTTGGCCATAAACTCCGGCCCAATATGGCCCCCGTTGATGTATGAATCCCAGAATTCTGGATTCTGTTCATCCTGCAATCCGAGAGTACAGATTACTCTTGCAAGAGATGCAACGTCCCATTGTGATCGAAAAGATACCGTTCCTTCGCGGTCGACGTCGTCCTTGAACTGAGTTATAAGGGCTTTGCAGAATCGAGCCTTGATAATACCGACGCGGAAGCTGGTCGCGCGACCCATAAAAAAGGCGCCTTGGAAGCAATGTGTGATGAATGACTCGAAGTGCTGTGATAACGACCCGAATTCTGGTGCACGCCAGTCTACTTCTCGCGAATCTTCTAGGACAGAAAAGGCGAGATCGAGTACAGTACAGCAGTCCTCGAACACCCGGAGCTTGTCAGGGGTCGGTCGTTCCGACTTCTGGGTCTTCCACAGATTCACTTGTAGACTTGTCCACAGTTCATCATGACGGACGACCTTTCCCATGAGATCCCTGCATACTTCTGGGGAATGCTTCGCGACGAAACCCGGCAGACAATGCGCAAAGGCTTCGAGAAAATCGCCGTTCCGAAGATACTCCTTTCCAAATACGACGTCAGCCCTACTGTGATACTTCGGGTGGCCCGAGAACACCATTAAAAGTCGCCGTCCCCGGGCGACAGCGTCCAGTACTTTTAGAAGCGGCGTGATGCGGAAACCCCATTCACCAGTATGGACGTAATCGCGAATATCCCCATGAAGGTCGTCGAAGTAACCCTGAGCGGGCGTTGGCACCTCGGATTGAATGGTCGCAAGTCGCTTTAGGAGTATGTCAAGGACCTTCCAACAGAAGGGAAGAGTAGAGGGTGCAGCATGTCCTCTTTTACGAATAGCTTGGGCGAGTGCTATTAGATTGGCGAGCGGTCCATCGTGTAGAAAGTTATTCCACATTCTCGAGACCTCCATGGCACTTGGTGTATGGCCAGCGATAAGCTGCTGTATAGTGTTTGTACTGTCGTTTGGAAAACAGAACTCGTAAAAGGGGATTAGTGACAGATGGAACCGTGAATTTTCTGTTGGCCCTGTATCCGTGGGGAGGAGCTGAGATAGGAGGCTCTGGACAGCAAGTCCTCTAATGCACGAGGCACGCAGAGCGATTGTTGGATCATCTATGTCACATAAGGATTTAAAATCGTCCATAAGCTCCTGATCGTAAATCCGCTGTGACTGTAGTTCCTCTTCAAGTTTGCCCGGAATGAGTGACTTCTCCTTGCACTTGCGACTGTATTGGAATATGAGCTTGAGGGCCGTGACGCAGGCGGACACCCGGGTGATACTTGCTTCATCCGAAAGCTCCACCGTCGTTATGCACGTTATATAATGTTCCTTGATGCGCCGTAAAATGTGGTTGGTGGTTAGATACTCGTCCAATTGATCCTTTTTGGTGTGAGTCGAGTACATGTATCCCGGAAGCGCTTCCAAAAACTTGTCCATATCGTTGTCGCTGAAGTCATTCTCCGTGAAAAGCCATTCCATGGCGTAGGGCTCGATCTTCCCTGCCCGTTTCTCCGCCTCGATTGAGAAAAGCAGCACTTTGTCGAAGCGGATACCCTTGTAGTACGCAAGCCCTATTAACTTGAAAGGCTGGCCACGAATCCGCCGCAGGCACCCCGATGGGAAACGAATGATGATACGAAGGGTGATGCCAGCAGCACGGAGTAGAGGTGTCATCGGCGTGTTATAAGGCGAGTTACTGAATACCAGGGGAGAGATGCTGAGGACCACATAGACCATAACCGACGCGACGAGGATGTAACGGGTGACCGTACCAAAGCGATGATTGACGGTGTAGAAGAAATCGCTGATGGCCCAAAAGAACAGAAAGACCGATGTGTGCAAGAGAACGTGGGTCCCATACATGAACTTTAACATGTGGAATGTGTTGAGGCCTTGGAATAAATAAGTTCGGACACGCCCACGCTCGTGCGGAGCTGCCCGGGGATGGGCGAACTTCTTGTATTCATAACACCATTGTTGGATAAGAGCGCATGCCACAGCGCTCATGACGCTTAGGAAGAAGCTGAGAAACAATACGATATTGAAGCGAATTGCGCTACTTGGGGGACTATCCGCGGTCTGCTGACTTCCACTGGGAAGGAGGGTCTTGTATATTTCGATGATGAATGACGCGATGATGGAAGAGAACAAAGTGTTCTGTAATTTACTCGTAAGCGACGCGAGGTAAACGCGAAATCAATGATGTGAGTCGCTTCTCACCAAGAAAACCATTGAGCTTGTATTACCCATTAAGCTTTCGACGAGGTTGTTGTCATGAATCTCTGCCTCTGACCCGTACAGGTTCCAGTATGTCGCGGACGTGTCACCATGATTTGGAGCATATTTAGGGCCTTTAATATCTCCTAGTCAGAAAGAGATATATTTTTAGCTAGTGAGAGCGTACCGTCGGGTTTCTTTTCTGCGACTCTTTCTTCAGGTTTGTACCAATAATTTGAACCTGGGCGCCGTAGCTTCCTTCGTCTTGAATTCCGGACTGAGATGGTATGCAGAACATCGTGAGACTGAGTCTGGGGTAAGGCGAACAGATATCTGGCACTGACCTGGCTTAGGAGCTTGAGCCTCTACGTCCTGTGATCTTGGCATTGTGCTGAGGATATGTTCCGAGAGGGAGACCACTTAAATGGCAGAATCGACATTTATCAGTGTGTTGATTTGGCGGTGCAGCCGCCACGTGGCTAGTGCGCGGACTGATCGAATGTGATTCCTCTTCCTCGTCCCTTTCAGTCCTATTCCTGCTCTGGTAGAGTACGATCCTTTTAGCGCTTCATAGGGTAAACCTCGGCTCTTGTCAGCATCCAACCCTTACAGTAGCAACCGTAGCTCACCTTGTCCTTACTCAGCCTCACAAGCCTCCAGCTTCTAAAGGAGCGGACACTATAATCGACTATCTTCTTGCGTGAGAAGCGGAGACACGACAATCGGATGTGTGCCGTTCTCAGGCTTGCGCAGTTCTCCTATTTCCCAGGTTATCGGTCTCACTTTGCTTGACCCAGTAGACGACCTTATCGATAGCACTGTCTGCGGTACTGATGGTATGTGTGAAGTTGATCTGTGGGTAGCCGTTGCCCTTTGTGTCTGACCGCTCGCTGGCTTCTGTGTGATATTCGAGAACGAGGCAAGGCAGGCCCCGAGTGGTCAGTGATCCCTGAGAGTGCCCGTGCGTCCTACGGGCAGGTGAAGGAACAAAGGAAAGCTGCTGTGAGACTAAAATGTGCCGAACGCCGACGGAATACTCTCGGAGTCTGGGTTGCTCACGGGGCAAAGTAGAGATGACAGTATTTTAAATTTTCATTACCTCAGGCTTGTCCACCGGATCAACCGACCGAGAAAGAGGGATAACATAAAGAATGATGCTGTACCCTACCGTCTTCAGACCAGTGTGAGACATGAGTACACGAGTACATGCATGAGTTGCCAGCGGCGTGATAAAAAAAATCAGGCGAGAACGAGAAGACAGAGCGGGTTTTGCCGACAAATTGTTCGAAACCGCGGCACACGCCGGCCAGCCGGCCACTCAGGTAAACACCTACAGTAGACTCCTTCCTAACGCATACCAGGTATGACACTTCTCTAGTGTGCTAGAACAGTGAAACGCCCCATTACCCCAGTACCGCTATCTAGAGAAGTATGCGCTACGAGGGAGTCCAACTCGATCTTAATTTGTCCTAGCTTGCCTCCCTCAATTCCGCGGATGATGGATCGCCATCGATCACCTCATTGCAGTCACCCTGCTCTCAGCGCTCCTGTCACTGGTCTTCACACCCACCCGTTCCCACCCCAAGTTTCCCCTTAACAACCATCCCCTTTCACCTCTCGTGTCCTCCGGACGATATCCAAAAATATCCAATGCCTTCGTCGGCCACATTAAGCAATTCGTGATGCGTATGTCTTTTGCATTTTCCTCTCTATCAAGCAAGTGGGCGAACCCTCGCATCAACGTCCGTCCCTGGTTCTTTGGGAGAAGCCCTTGAGCTTTGGAAACCACTTGATCCGGTGACTTCTAGTGCCGTCCTCAAGGAGCTCACACGAATGGTGTCCAGGGTTTAGAGGTTCGCACAGCCCATCGCGCGTGCTCTGGATCGGTGAGCCGCTTACACGCATTTCTCGGACGGCTCTCACAAATTTCAAGTGCCAACCCGGCTGTATCGTCGACGTCCATATGAGTCACGGACCGTGTGATTACGCTTGGCCCTTTGCAAGTCTCGGCACCTGGCAGCCAGTCCAGTCAAGGGCGAGCAGTTGGCGTGAGGGTGCATAATATGATTTGGTGCTGAGCTACGTACATGAGGGTGTGCTGTGCGAATTTGTTAGGCGCAGGTACAGCGCGAACGCCGCGAAGCGCCGTCAGTGATATCTCTGCCAGTGGGTCCACTGGCAGCCGAAGAGGTGAGCTGCAGGGGTGGGTCGGGCGCTGCAGCGATCCATGAACTGATGGTCACGGCAGACACATTGGTTGGGAAAGTGCGGCTGGAAGATGGAGGTGATTCTTCGCTGTTTGTTGGTGGTGCGTAGTGAGATTTAGTTGTGACGTGTGTTGAAGGAGCTGTTTACTGGCTCGGTTTTGCGGAGCATCGATGGCTATGTATTGCCTGAAGGGGGTGGTGGAAGGGTGTAATTATGGGACGACGTGGTGCTCCATCCGGCCAAAGACCTCTAGCTACGGCTCCGATGCACATCTTACACGTGAACGAGAATTACCCTGTGCATGAATAAATATAACCTAGCCACTACTAATACGATTTCCAGACCGGAATGCCTTCAACGAAGTCCCAATAACATGACCCTAAGTGCTTGTGCCAACAGACATTCGAAGTATAACACCACTGGAGTCGATGATAAGGAGGTTGTGGCTGCACGTGTATTGGAGCGGAATGCACTGGCACCGCGTCGGAGCGCCCGCCCCCCTCTTTCCCGAGTCATTGCTTTCCGTTCCCCGACTCTTTTCTCTCTTTTCAGATATAAGACAACGACGATCTACCCTTGCCGCAACGGCATGACATTACCTTGGTATTAAGTCCTTTATAAGTCTCGTTTTCATAGTTACTGACATACCTGACACCTGACACCTTTTTCTTATTTTTATACCAGTCTTTGTTCTCGCCAATACAGGCCTCAGTACTCAGTAGGGACCTCCCTGTATATAAGCCTACCTCACTGATCATCTATCTATCTATCTAATTGTCCTTTCTTTTCCTTTTCCCGCGTCCGTCCCGTTTCGACCATTTCCGCCTGGCACTCGCGTTCGCGTGGACCTGCTGTCCAGGCGCCTCTACCACCTCACCAACTCCTGTACTAGCCTGTCTTGTAGGCGAATGAATACCGCCGTGACGTGCGTCCTCCGGGTATGGGAAGTAGGGGATCACGGTTGGAATTGCGGAAGGGGACGTATCGATGGATCGATCAGTGGTCCCGACACCAGGGGTTCCTTGGGATATGAAGTGGAGTGATGAAAAGCTATGGAAAGCCGGCTCGTGGCCTTGAAAAGACTCTTTGGGAGCCTCCGACCAACCGTGGGTCATTTTCTCGAGACATGAACCTTTTTCTGGCTAAGAGTCAGTTGAAGCTCCAGGAATTTGATAAAGCTCTCACGTTCATACCCGCCCTCGCCATCGCCGCTCTGTGTGCCACTGGACGGCCCGATAGCGACTGCGATGGACTTGGAGGCGGAACTGCATCGATTGCTAATACCACGCGAACGCCATGAATTAGACGCTGAACCGGACGTTTTGGGATCTTGTACTTTGGCAAGTTTGCTTTGAATGAAGCCCCCTGAGTCAGAAAAACGAAGAGCAAGGACATCGTCAATCATCCGAAGCAGACGATGCAACATCTCTCTATCCTCGCCAGTGTTCTTGTAACAGAGGTCGTTCACTTGTTCTCGCCGTTGGCCCAGTACCTCCCAAACTGTATAGGAGGCACGATTTAAGGGTAGACGCTTGTCCTCGATCACTTTCCTCTGTAGCTCCCAAACCTTCTCGAGATCCTTGAGTTCAAGGCCAGACTGACCAAGTGGCACGGCAGTCGCCGCCAAATGTCCTAATTGGCAAAATATCAGTAGTGGCCCATCCCGCGCAGTCACTTTAATCGTTCCAAGGACTTTGGCCATAAACTCTGACCCAGTATGGGCCCCGTTGATATATGATGTCCAGAATTCCAGATTCTCTTCGTCCTGTAATCCGAGAGTGCAGATTACTCTTGCAAGAGACGCAACGTCCCACTGTGATCGAAAAGATACCGTCCCTTCGCGGTCGATGTCGTCCTTGAACTGAGTTATAAGAGCTTTGCAGAATCGAGCCTTGATAATACCGACGCGGAAGCTGTTTGCCCGACCCATAAAGGCGCCTTGAAAGCAATGCGTGATAAATGTCTCGAAGTGCTGTGATAACGACCCGAATTCTGGTGCACGCCAGTCTACTTCTCGTGAATCTTCTAGGACAGAGAACGCGAGATCGAGCACGGTACAGCAGTCCTCGAAGACCCGGAGCTTGTCAGGGGTCGGTCTTTCTGACTTCTGGGTCTTCCACAGATTCACTTGTAGACTTGTCCACAGTTCATCACGACGGACGACCTTTTCCATGAGATCCCTGCAAACTTCTGGGGAATGCTTCGCGACGAAACCTGGGAGACAATGGGCAAAGGCTTCGAGAAAATCGCCGTTCCGAAGATACTCCTTTGAGTCCTTTCCAAATACGACGTCAGCCCTGCTGTGATACTTCGGGTGGCCCGAGAACACCATTAAAAGTCGCCGTCCCCGGGCGACAGCGTCCAGTACTTTTAGGAGCTGCGTAATGCCGAGGCCCCATTCACCAGCATGGACGTAGTCGCGGATACTCCCATGAAGGTCGGCAAAGTAACCTTGAGCGGGCGTTGGTACCTCGGATTGAATAGTCGCAAGTTGCTTCAGGAGTACGTCAAGGACCTTCCAACAGAAGGGAAGAGTAGAGGGTGCAGCCTGTCCTCTTTCACGAACAGCTTGGGCGAGCACTTTTAGATTGGCGAGCGGTCCGTCGTGTAGAAGGTTGTTCCACATTCTCGTAACCTCCATGGCATTTGGTGTATGGCCAGTGACCAGCTGCTGTATGGTGTTTGTACTGTCGTTTGGAAAACAGAACATGTAGAAGGGGATTAGTGATAGATGGAACCGTGGACTTGTAGTCCGGGTATCTGGGGGAACGAGCTGAGATAGGAAGCTCTGGACAGCAAGTCCTCTAATGCACGAGGCACGCAGAGCGATTGTTGGATCATCTATGTCACATAAGGATTGAAAATCGTCCATGAGCTCCTGATCGTACTTCCGCTGTGACTCCTCTTCGAGTTTGCTTAGTATGGGTGACTTTTCCTTGCACTTGCGACTGTATTGGAATATGAGCTTGAGGGCCGTGACGCAGGCGGACACCCGAGTGATATTTTCTTCATCCGAAAGCTCCACCGCTGTTACGCATGATATGTAATGCTCCTTGATACGCCGTAAAATGTGATTGGTGGTTATATATTCGTCCAATTTAGCCTTTTTGGTGTGAGTCGAGTACATGTATCCCGGAAGAGCTTCCAAAAACTTGTCCATATCTTTGTCGCTGAAGTCATTCTCCGTGAAAAGCCACTCCATGGCGTAGGGCTCGAGCTTGTCTGCCCGCTTCTCCGCCTCGATCGATAAAAAAAGCGCAGCGTCAAAATTGATGCCCTTGTAGTACTCAAGCCCTATTAGATTGAAAGGCTGGCCACGGATCCGCCGCAGGCACCCCGATGGGAAGCGAATGATGATACGGAGGATGATGTAAGCAAAACGGAGTAGAGGTGTCATCGGCGTATTATAAGGCGAGTTACTGAATATCAGGGGAGATATGCTGAGGATCACATAGACCATAACCGATGCAACGAGGATGTAACGGGTGACCGTACCAAAGCGATGATTGACGGTGTAGAAGAAATCGCTGATGGCCCAAAAGAACAGGAAGACCGATGTGTGCAAGAGAACGTGGGTCCCATACACGAACTTTAACATGTGGAATCTGTTGAGGCCTTGGAATAAATAGGTTCGGACACGCCCACGCTCGTGCGGAGCTGCCCGTGGATTGGCGAACTTCTTGTATTCATAACACCATTGTTGGATAAGAGCAGATGCCACAGCGCTCGTGATGCTTAGGAAGAAGCTGAGAAACAATACGATATTGACGCGAACGGCGCTATTTGGGGGACTATCCGCGGTCTGCTGACTTTCACTGGGAAGGGTCTTGTATATTTCGATGATGAATGATGCGATGATGGAAGAGAATAAAGCGTTCTGTAATTTACTCGTAAGCGACGCGAGTAAACGCGAAACCAGCGATGTGAGTCGCCTCTCACCAGGAAAACCATTGAGCTTGTATTACCCATTAGGCTTTCGACGAGGTTGTCGTCATGAGTCTTTGCCTCTGATCCGTACAGTTTCCAGTATGTCGCGGACGTGTCACCATGATTTGGAGCATATTTAGGGCCTTTAACCACTCCGAGTCAAAAAGAGAAAATGTCTTTAGCTAGTGAGAGCGTACCGTCGGGAATCTTTTCTGCGACTCTGTCTTGGTGCGAATCTGGGCGCCGTAGCTTTCTTTGTCTTAGATTCCGGACTGAGATGGTTAGGCTGAGTGTGGGTAAGGCGAACAGATATTTGGCACTGACCTGACTTAGGAGCTTGAGACTCTGTGTCCCGAGATGTTGGCATGGTGCTGGAGGATATGTTCACGAAGAGGGAGACTACTTGAAGGACAGAATCGGATCAGCATCATTTATTAGTGTGGTGAGCGTGTTGGGCATGCAGCCACCACATGGTTGGGGCGTGGACCTTCCTATTACCCAGATTTGCAAAATTTTGCAATAATTGCTTTCGGAATCGGCCACAACTCAACTTTGAGCCACCGGATTTCTTTTACACTTAGAATAGACCATAAGCTTTAATCCTACCGACTTACATTTGAGATATGTGTCCTTTGTTCGCTGTTGGAGACTTCCCGAAGTCGAAAACCCAGAGTTGCAGTTGCAAAACTTCTGTCACGTGTCACAACCACAATTCAAACACCGACCGCGGCTCGATAAAACCTTTGAATGCCGGCCCGCCTCAATTGTATTGTCACGCTCGATTTTGCAACGCCTGTCTCTTCACAGAACACCCCTACACTTGAAATTTGGTATTACATGCAGTTCTATATGGTCCTACTATTCTCCGAAAAGAAAAAAGGTATCCGTGCAGTATTGAGCTCTCGACTGGCGGAGTCGACTCCGCCTACAGAGCCAGAGTGCCCTGCTGTGCTACAAAGACAACGTACTATTAGCTTGTCCAGTTACTAGCTATTCGAGCAAAAAAAGGGGGGTTCCGGGAGCACACATTCATTCCCATCTTTACATATCTTACATTGCAATAGCACTGGTGATTCGGAAAAATATGTTCTTTAATAATTTAGAAACCAATCCGCAACATCCAGAGAAGCAGTATGATTCTTGTTAGCAGTCGAGCTTTCGAGCTTTTCGAAAACCATTTACCATCAAACGCACTCGATGTGCTCTCATCCAACCTATGCGTGCGCACGGTAAGTCACAGTTTCTTCATATCTCCCGTCCCTTGTCATGACTTGCTTCCTTTGTACGAGTTACGCCATCCGCTGGTATGGGTTCCCACTGGAAATATTTCTCTGAGGATGAAAAGCAGCCTATAGGGTGTGAAGGAGGCAAATGATGCTCCGGGACAGATAGGCCCTTCTGTTTCGCCCTAGAGTCGTAAATGTGTCAGCGAACAACATTATAAGTAAAAAGAGAGGCAAGCGTACAAGCTTATTCATAGTAAAAGCGTGACAAATTTTGTTCCTGCCCCGGATTACAACAAAGCAGCGTGACCATGAGGGAGTATCCAAAGAGAACTGGCGGATGTTGAGCGATACGCGAGGAGGAAAGGGGGCATATTGTGAGCTCTCGAGTATTTGAAGGTCGGACAAGGACTTATTCAACCAGTCTTCGAATTACCGGACGATGAGGTACTGATCTGTCACTGTCACATCTGGGCGTAATAGTGGCCGATTGCCGAAGTATCTACGTCATGATTCAACGAATGCATCGATAGAGACGTAAACGAGACGCACCTAAGCTTTCGATTCAGAACATCGCCTCCAACCCACACCAATCTATACAGTAATGGCCCTCGCAGCCTTCTTTCCCCGTCGCCTTCCGTTCACCCCTGCTGACACCACCTCTTCCCGTTTTTCGTCAATTCCTTCACGACCTCCCACGTACGGATGTTGCACAAGAAAGCTTGAGCTGAGGCGGAGACCGTCGCGGTTTATAAAGGATGTCGATTGGCAAGCAGAGGTGATATGGGGATGAATCAAGGGAACTGAACCAGCCGAGGGACGCGGAAATTCATGTCGGAAGACGGGGAAGCGGAGCCATTGGGTACTTCTGGGAAAGGGTATAACATGCCGTCGCAGTAACTTGAAATTGTTCAACGCGTCTCCAGCGGGCACTACAGTATCACGTGATCGTAACGCCGAAACCCAAAAAAAAATTAAAGGATCGATGATAGTACAGTAAGTCATATCAGTTAGCCATGCTGAGAAAACCACAAAGGGACCCCGCCCGAACGCCTTCGACGGAAGGGTACACCAAAAAAAAAATGATGAGTGCCATAGCCAACCCTACTGGCGGCCGACCTATCGCCAGACGTTAAAATCGTCATTCACTGGCACCGACGACTCGGAGGAAGATTCACCTTCAGAGGAAGTGAGCCTAATTGACCTTCGTCACTGAGGTGGAAGACTGATTATAGGGTTCAGAAGGACGATAAGCGAATCTTCGCGGGGCCCAGATGTTACGGATGAAGAGATCTGTCTGCCAGTGGCAGCAGTAGACTCTGCAACAGCAGAAGCACTTGGCGGTCCTCTAGGCCTAAACATGGGACTTGAATCAATGGTATTAACACGGAGGGTGCCTCGAACAGTGCTTCGAGAAGACGAGAGGATGGAGAAGTCCGGCTCTGGTTGCAGGTTAGTAGATTCTCTATGAATAAAATAAATAAATAAGTCGCACGTTCAAACCCGAGATCGCCCTCGCTGGTCTCAGGCTCGCTGGTCATTGCCATACTAAATGATCCTCTATTGACTTCAACCCGCTGGAGGACGGCACTGGGTCGTTCCTCGGCATGCCCACTATGGCCAGGGCCCTCTGAACGAGTAACGCGAAGATTACGGACATAGTCGATCTTCCGAACCAGGCGCCGCAACAAGTTTCCTTCCTCGCCCGCTTTGCCAGCATTGCCAGTGTCACCAGTGCCGCCCGAGATCCCGCCACAGAGGTCTTCCACCTGCTCTCGCAGTCGATCCAACTCTTTCCAAACTGCATGCGAGGCGCCATTCAAGGGAAGTCGCTGGTCCAACATCAATTTGTTCTGAAGCTCCAAAACCTTGCCAATCATATCCTTGCGTTCCAGGCCAGATTGACGGGATGATATTGTC
>QLOU01001430.1:0-10455 GCA_003313715.1 Russula abietina
AGGAATGGACCACTGGCTTGAATAGCGACATTCGAGAAGATTATATAGAGGAGCTCCTCAAACCATTTTCCAAGTCAGAAGAACAAAGCGTTATTTTGTTTACGCGGTAAAAGCAAGGGGGTGAGGAGGCTCGGGGCGACCACGGGCTTCTGTATTTTGTTTTGTACACATTGCATTACTGTACTCGCCCCTTGGCGTTTAAGGTAGGGCGGTAAGCGGATTAATCGCGGCCTTTCTCGAACTCTCGAACGAACACGAGGTGTCCAAGGAACTGGGAACCCGGATATGGGAGAGGGTTCTGGTTCTGGCCCGGAATATCAGGGCCTAGCGCATTACAAACGCGAACACGGAGGAACAAAATTAAAGATACGCTGAGATGAAAAACGATCATGATGAAAAATGAAATGCGTTTCAAAAAAGTTGTTCCACCGTTTTGCTTTCCGTAAATCTCAGCCACGTGCTCGGGACCTTCTTTAACCGTGTGTGCCGCTGCTTACATCAACTTCAAGTTGTATAGATTTTCCAAATTTTCGCTCATGCAATCATTCTTTTCACATCGCGAATGGACCGGTGTATGACCTGACCCTGGAAAACATCCATATCCATCCGTTCGAGAAAACAAACATCGTGTTTATAAACGTAAAAGCCACCAGCTGCCTTTGGACGTCTTCTAGGCTTCGGTACGTACGCTTGGTTACACTCTCGGAATTCGGACATTTTACGCACCCACGCCGAATCGTCATGTTTCGAGATCCCAAAGTCCGAAGAGATTTTATGATGACGACCTCGGCCAAAAAAAATAGACTCTCAGAAGAAAGAGGCACAACTTGAAAGCTTGAACAGTCAGTCACACAGCGATCGGTTGCACTACTCGCTCTGTACAGGACAATAACAAAACCTATGGAGTCCAGGAGAATAACTGGAGAAACAATGTTGTTATCGATGTGTCCGGACTGTATTGTCCGAGTATGACGCCCGGACAAAAAGAAAAACTCCTCGCGGAGGTGGGTTCTCAGGCTGATTTCTGTTCGGGAGCGAAACGGTGACGTAGAACACAAATTAGTGTGTCTTGCGTGTAATGGCAACGTTCCTGGGGAGAGTCATCGGTAGTCAAACGTAAGATGGGCACAATCAGCCGCATGCAGCGAACCACATGCACAACGCGACACTTTTGGTTGTGATCGCCGAACATCACCCTTCTTGTTCGCATTGCAAGAGTCAAAGGCTTCACTTTTACGGAATTTCATGATTTCAGACGACGGTCTAGACACGTCTGGTCAAGGTCGAGACCACCACATCCATTCTATATCACGCAAACGACACTCGTTGACACCACTACATGTGGTAACATCTACAGAACCCTTCAACCCATATAGGCAGCGAACGGACATCAAAAATCCATTTCCATTCGAGTCAAAGGCAAGCATTGGGAATGCGAGTCACAAGACGAGAAAAAGATGTTAGAATAGATATGATTACAATAGCAATACAAGTACACCAAGCCCAGAAAGTGAATGTGGAACCATCAGGCTCCGAAACCGTAGAGGGTACGTCCAGACCGCTTAAGGGCGTAGACAACGTCAAGTGCAGTCACTGTCTTGCGTTTCGCATGCTCAGTGTAGGTGACAGAGTCACGGATAACCTTCAGTTATGGTCAGTGATAAGTCTGACAAGGGAAACCGTTCAACACACGTTTTCGAGGAAGATTTTCAGAACACCACGAGTCTCTTCGTAGATAAGACCCGAGATACGCTTCACACCACCACGGCGAGCGAGGCGACGAATGGCGGGTTTTGTGATACCCTGGATGTTGTCGCGAAGGATTTTACGATGACGCTTAGCACCACCCTTGCCAAGACCCTACCACGCAAAAGTCGTTATCAGTTAACCCGAAGTTCGAAACAAAAAAAAAAAAATTGAAAGTTACCTTTCCACCTTTACCGCGGCCAGACATGTTCAATAAGTTTTTGGGAGAGAGGTGTTGGTGGGATGAAAAAGTAGTTGCGACTTTGTAGCAAGGTCGGGAAACAACACGAGTGACGGAATGAAGAAAAGGCGCGGCGGAGTATTTATAGGAGCGGGATAAAGGCACGTGCCCGAAATTAAGGTTTTGTTGATTGGACACTTTCGCGCGTTCGCGTTTGTTGACCACAAATCTCGCGCGTCGACAGTTCAAATGATACTTAAATCAGCCACTCCATTCCCTTTTCAACCGCAACTGCATTTAAGTTAAACTCGAGTCAACCTTCTCTTTCTGTCACAGCATCCCTCCATCAACCTTCATCATCATCATCAATGGCTCGTACCAAGCAAACCGCTCGCAAGTCTACTGGTGGTAAGTCACTTTATGTCTTCTTCACCAGTTCCTCAATTTACACTCCATCTAGGCAAGGCGCCCCGTAAGCAGCTCGCTGCCAAATCAGCAGCACGCAAGACTTCGGCTGCCGTGAGTAGACATGTAGTTCATTTTGGTGATTACTGTTCTCACTTTTTTTGCGATATCCTCTAGGCCACCACTGGTGGTGTGAAGAAGCCCCATCGCTTCCGCCCCGGAACTGTTGCACTCCGCGAGATCCGTCGTTACCAAAAGTCAACCGAGCTACTCATCCGGAAGCTCCCCTTCCAGCGTCTTGTCCGTGAGATTGCGCAAGACTTTAAGGTCAGCAACTTTCCTTGTTGATGATGACTTGTCAGAGGTCTCACGAGACTCTTGCAGACCGACTTGCGCTTCCAATCGTCTGCCGTTATGGCCTTGCAGGAGGCAGCAGAGGCTTACCTTGTCTCACTCTTTGAGGACACCAACCTTGCCGCTATCCACGCCAAGCGTGTTACTATCCAACCCAAGGATCTTGCTCTTGCCCGTCGTTTACGTGGAGAGCGGACGTGAGAATACATAGATTGACCTGTTTGTTTCTGTATTTGATTGTATTATTCTAATCTTATTGCTTGATGGGATTTCCGAGCTCGTTTGCACGTTGGTTACGTTCTGAAGATCTGAAGTCTTATTCATGCGGTGCCTAAAGCTTTATTGTATGACCTACAACAAATTATCGGTTATGATTAAGCGACTTGATTAGTGCGGCAACAGCTGCCAAGCTAATTTATTGCAGCTACTGAAGGCCAAGATAAGCAACATAATGCAGTACATGAGAACGAACGAGATGCTTACGATCGGAAGGAGCTACTGTATGCGGTGCGCAGTCAAAAGCGGCGGATATTATGCATGCCGCAACGGATCCGTACGCCAAGCGAAAATAAATTCTCCTATCCACAATTACACAATGCTGTGAGTATTCGGAGGATGAGTGGGGGGTCTTTGTTAGGCTGTGAACGTGGAGAATGTCATACTGTAGGTCTGTATAATGGTGCGCAGTGGCAATATAATCGTAACCCCATAATGATGACGTCATCCGCCGATTACACCAAAGATGAAGAATTTGATCCGTGGTCGGTGGGTTGGTGGTTGCGATGAACACCCTCTGAAGAGACACCATGTAGGGACGGGCAATCCAGCTTGGCGCGCAATTACTGATATGAACGGCGATTGTGTGGTACTGCGCAGTTGTGCTATGGGCATGTGACTGACTGACTACTGATGCTGACTGGGCGGGAGTGGAATGTTGCAGCGTCACCCATGTGCTGTGTGCTGCGCAGCCCGGGTTATCCCTTACTCCTTTTACACCTCTATTGCTCCCTCGCTGGCCGGGGACCCCTTGCTCCGTTCTCCACAGCCTAGCAGCGCTTATTTCTTGCTCTCGTTTACGATCTTGTGCTATTTAAGTATCCCGTCCAAGTTGCTTTCCTCGTCAATCCCTGTCCCCCCTCAACGTTGTCGCCGCACTCTCTCCACCTGGTCTCAGTCTCGGTCACGATGCTCTTTGACATTCTAACTGTCTCCTTCGCTTTGCATATACTTCTTGGCGATTTCGCACTGGCTCTCCCTTCGTCGCCGAGATCGCCGGACTCCCCGAAACGTTCACTGCATGTCCCGCTCCTCCGCCGGGCCGAACCACAGCGGAACGACACCGAGTTCGGACTATGGGCCAAGCAGCAGAAGCAGTTACTGGAGGGTAAATACGGTGGTGGACCTTCGACCACGAAACGATCCACAGGCACCAATTTGTGCGTATGATGATGAGCTCCTTTCGTTTAAACTCTAATTGACATTTGACCAGGCTCGTCAACCAAAACCTTGACTCGAGGTATGTTTCTTGATGCGTATGTTTCCGCCTGCGTGTGCTGACCGTGGCCGAATGTACAGCTACTACGGTTCGATAGCTGTTGGAACCCCTCCCGTCGCGTACGACGTCGTCCTCGACACAGGTTCAGCAGACCTCTGGCTCGTCAATTCGCAATGCACCCAAAACTGCAATGGTTTCCCACCCTACAACCCGTCCTCTTCATCTACATTTTCCAACTCTAGCAGGCCGTTTTCAATTACGTATGGCAGCGGACAGGCCAGTGGGTACCTTGCTCAGGATGTCGTTCAAATGGCCGGTTTCCAGGTATCGAACCAATCCCTTGGTA
Organism: Russula abietina; assembly: GCA_003313715.1. Classification (NCBI taxonomy): domain Eukaryota; kingdom Fungi; phylum Basidiomycota; class Agaricomycetes; order Russulales; family Russulaceae; genus Russula; species Russula abietina. Next base: position 4,528 of record QLOU01001430.1, read on the forward strand.
TGTCTTCAACGCCTCTCCCATAGATTGTTCAATGACCATTCCCTCAGGTTTATGTGATCAGATCTCCGATGGCTTGTTAATCCAACCTGCATCAGGACTCTTGGGCCTTGCCTGGCAAGCACTTTCGTCCGCAGGTGTCAAGCCCTTCTGGCAGGCCCTATTCGAGGGCAACGCCTTGGATGAGCCACTCATGGCCATTTATCTCACACGCTTTCAAAACGTGACCGGGGCGAAAGAGCAGGAATCCGGAGGGGTTTTCACTCTAGGTTTGTCGAACAAAAGTGACACATCACCGGGTCCCCGAGCTTATCATGCGTTCACGACAGGCGCAACCAATGCTTCTCTTTATACCGGCAATATCGACTTCCAAGATATTCCTTCGAACTTTATCTCCTATTGGACCCTTGCCATCAGGAACCTGACTGTGAATTCCAATTCGGTATCGATTCCTTCGGGCCAGTCTTCGTACGCGGCGATCGACACGGGAACATCGCTCATTGGCGGGCCTGCTGCTCAAGTCGCTGCCGTATATGCTCAAATCCCTAACTCTGCTGCGGGTACTGGCAACTACGATGGGTATTATCTCTACCGTGCGTTATTTCTCTTGCCGTACCAACTAGTGTGTTGACCAAATTGGTTTCCCATAGCATGCTCGACGAACGTCAACGTCGCGTTCTCTTTCGGCGGCCAATCATGGTCCATTTCACCGGCCGACTTTAAACTTTCGCAAACCTCGAGCGGGCAGTGTGTCGGGTCCATTTTCGTGTTTAGCGGATCAAGTAGTGGGCCAGGGTGGATCATCGGCGATACCTTCCTCAAGAACGTTTACTCGGTCTTCCGGGCGAATCCACCCTCCGTCGGCTTTGCCGCACTCGCAGCAAACGCTCAGAGTACCGTTACCGAAAACGGTGTTCCGACACCGACGATCGGGTCCGTGAGTGTGAGCATCACCGGATCGAGCGGCTCGGGACGCACTTCGAATGCCGCGTTGTCCAGCAGGACCCCGTACTTTGCTTCACTCTTCTTTGTTGCGATGAGCTCCTTCATCTTTTACCTCTTATAACGGTTTACTTTAGTTAATGTTTTCTCCTTGCTCCTTGGGGTGGACGGGCATTTCATGGATGTGACGGATGTTTTCGGGATTCGGGCGGACTGTCATGCCTTTGTTCATGTCTTCTTGCATATTTTTTTGACGAAAATTCATGATGTAATTTAGATGGACACAGTTAGTTCAGTACTACATTATATCTACTGTATCAATTATTTACCACTATATCATACGAGAAATGAACACGTTGGGAAAAACAATGGCGAGAATCGTGACCACTGACTACACTACACTGGCACTGGAACTTTAAAAACTCACGAATTTCACGAGAAACAACTTGAAGTTATTACAGTGATAAACGATTAGGTTGGACTCAGAACCGGTACAGTAAGTTAGGCGAAACTGTGCTGTTCTTGTGATTGCCGCAAGGTAAGCGCAGGCACCAGTTATATTGCTTTGGCCCACCGACCCCACTGCCAATGAGCGTACCGACCTGCGTCACGGCCGCGTCGTCGTCATCATCTCAGCACATGGGCGTCAAATCTGATCTGGTGATATACCTGTATTGCATTTACTGACTTCCGTCTTGCTCGGAGGACCGCCTCGGCCTAAATACAATATCATCGTTTCTCATCATTGTAACTTAACGTCATCGTGCGTGAGCGCAGGAGATGCAAGGCACTGGCAGTGCCTCTTTTCGTTGTAGGGTTGGTAAGCCGGGGGTACGTGCGTCATCGCTTGTACATAATGTAGAGTATACTGATGACAACGTACAGTATCTAGCCTTGCTTGCACCCATTGTGAATGACCTCAGTTTGTAAAGAAAGAAAGAAAAGGCAATGATATCCTCCCGAGTCATTGGCGCGCAATGGCTTGGACTAACAGTCCAAAGTAACAACAGTTCAAGAACGCACAGTTGAGTCATGGTGTTCCGCCGCCCAACATCAAGAACAAGCGTTAGTTTTGACCATGAGTAAGATATATTCATTTGTTACTAAGATGTTCAAATCCCAGCGCCCCAATAAAAATGTTGATGTTGATGTTTTGTGTTCTGTTTTGTCCGTCTGATGTCGGAGAATGAGAAGAACGTATACAGAAACGGCGTGAGGGCCATGCTTTCGCGCTGGAGGAGAATCGCGATAGTTGGAAAGTTCTGCGCATAAAAATAGCACAACCGTCTTTGCAAGGCGGACCGCGCTCGAGTTGACGTAGGGAAATAATGCCATGCTATGGAAAGCAGAAGTGGACGTAGAATGAGGTGGTTCGTGACAAAGTTGAGAACCAGGGAAGACCACTGGCAGTAGATGGGAAGGATGAGGGGACGACGTCGAAGTAGTAAACGACAAGTCCTACAGTATCTTCCATAAACGAGAAAGATGTCGAACACCCAACACAATGTCACGTATGCAACGGGCCAACGGCGCCGGGGACCCAGTTTTTTACGGTGCCGAGAACCCCGAGGTGCGTGTCGGCACTGTCGGGTGAGTCCGGATTCGGGAACTTGCAACCCTACTACAGATATAGACTCAGTTCAGTAATAAACACAACGGCACCGCCCCAGTGGTACGAGCCAGCAGACTCAATATTATTTATTTTGCAGGACGGATCGCGTAGGAGTTTGAGGTGCAAACTCAGTTGGGGATATCGGAACTTTGGCGGTGTCGGCACACAAGCGGGGCAGGATCCCTGTCTTAGCTTTCAAGCTACAGTAAATTACTCTGGGACTCATTGCGTACCGTAGATTCCTATTGCTATTTCATCAAACTTCTTCTCGCCCTTGCCCGATCGGGAGTGTCTTCAGTTCCTGCCATGTCAAAAGAGAATAGTTGATGGACAACGTGTGCACGCATGCCCCACTAAAACCTGCAACACTGAGAGCAGTAATCCTAATCCTGACCGGCCTGACCAACGACGACAATCAGAGATCACAACAATGATCTCTGATTGTGGTTGTTGGTTGGGGGTCAGGTTGGGTAGAATCAGGATTACTGCTCTCAATGTGAGCATCTGGGTTTATTTAGATAACGAATAAATAGGGAGGAGCTTGTGTGAATGGGAACTTACAGAATATGGGAGCTGGGAGAAGACAGGAACGCAACAAGCATACACGTGACAAGGGGCATACGAGAGGGATTACAATAATGCCGTGGTGCCGTCAGGTCTGCGAAATGCCATACACCCCACAGACCAATTAAAAAGAAGCAAAGCAAAGCAAAGCCTGAACGTGAAGCACTTCTAAGCGTTGTTACTCAACGGTTGAATCAGGAATCAGGAAACAATGTACGTGAAGTCATGAGCTGGCTTGTTCGTGCCGAGTAAGCCTGCGTGGCCGTAGAGAGATAATAATCGGGTTCGACTGGGCTCACGAAATCGGATTCTATGACCGTGCCAGGGCGGCAGTTCCTGTTCTGGTCACGGTCACCATTGGAAGTAGGGAAGAAGACTACTTTTGTGCTTTGTGGTCCTTGGTGACGACAATAATTGTGATTGTGGAGTTGAAATACAGTGAGCAGTGAAAGTCCTCCGACAGCAGAGACAGTAGACAGGAAAAATCGCAATCAGCTCCGTGTTCGAATTTTTACGTAAATTGTTTGCCATCTATAAAAATTCGACACCCACTTTACGTCTGGCACTCTGCGAACACTGTGAAGGGCGAATACCGTCGTTTGACAAGTGTATCGTATCCAAGCCTCTCCAGAGAACACCTACCTCGATTGGCTCTGACCGTCTTCATTTGGCTTGCAATCCATCACTCGTTTATAAACAACAATTCGTCCCCCATCGTCTGCTCGATGCCAAATTTCGACAAATCGAATACAACGGAGGGTGCTGAGCATTTTTTGGTCGAGGGCAATCAATGTAAGTGTTATGAAACCAAACTCTTGTAACAATTAAAGAGGTCAGACGATACAGGTCCTCATCACCAGTGTGTGACCATCGAAACACTTCCCGACGATGTCCTCCTAGCAATATTCACTTCTTGTCTGGTTCTGATCAACAAGATAGACGTGTTGCTGCACGTATGCCAGAGGTGGCGATACCTCGTATTCGCATCACCAGGTCACCTAAATTTGCGACTTAAATGCACACGCAAAACACGTGTGAGGGATATACTGGATGTTTGGCCACCCCTTCCTATTTCCATAACGGACGGGTTGGAGTCCATGTCTGGCATGGATAATATCATTGCTGCACTTGAGCAGCGCGATCGCGTGTGTGACATCAGGCTAGACAGGATGCCGGGTCGGAAAATGGACCCGTTTGTCTCTGCAATGCGGGGGCCATTCCCTGCGCTGGAGATTCTCCACCTCAGGGTGCTCGAGAATGACACGATGGCGGTCGTTCCCGATTCGTTCTTAGGTGGATCCGCCCCACAGCTGCAATTACTCTCCTTCAATGCCGTTCCATTTCCAGCATTGCCCACTCTACTTTCTTCCACAAAAAACCTTGTCGTTCTTAAACTTTTGGGTATTCCTCGATCCGGATACATTTCACCCGAGGTAATGGTTACTTGCCTCTCCGCCATACCCAGGCTCGAATATCTTTGGTTTGGTCTCGACTTCCTTCAACCCTTCCCCAACCCCGAGAGCCGACCTCACCCTCCGTTTGCACGCTGTACACTCCCTGCTCTCAGCGAGCTGATTTTGGGGGGCGTTAACGAGTATTTTGAGGATCTCGTAGCCCTGATCGATACCCCGGTGATCCGCACCCTCAAAATAACACACTTCCGCCAACACTTCTATAACTTTTCCCAGCTTTCCCAGTTTATTGGTCGCGTAGAAGTGTTCAAGTCACCAACACGTGCAATTGTAGACCTATCAATTGGCCGAGTTAGCCTGCGAACAGGGACAGACGAGCTGCTGTCACTGGGAGTGCGGTTCAATGAGGTAGATGCGCAGCTTCGGTATCTTACACAGGTTTGCAGTTCCCTGCTCCCCTTCTCCAAAGTAGAACGCCTCGATATTCCCAGCAGCCGTACAGTGTGGGGACCCATCGAGGAAGACTCCCTTTGGCTGGACCTTCTACGCCCATTTTCCGCTGTAAAGGTTCTGTATGTAGGCAGGAAGAACCTGACATTTGTCGCGCACACACTGAAAGAGGTCGTCAATGAAAGGATAACAGAAATGTTTCCTTCGATACAAGAGCTTTCCATAGAAAAACTTTTAATAGGGGAGCACTTACCACCGTGGCATATCCTGAGGGCTATTGAGGAGTTCGCCACCGCACGAGGGCTCATCACTCCGTTGGGTGGCTGGTTAATGTATGAGGACCTAACGACAGAGGACGATTCTTCCCACCTTTGATATTTGGTCTCATCTACTTAACCAACTCCCCTTCTTCACACTCATTTTCGGACTCGTAGACCTGTCACAGTGTACAGTAATTTGATCTCATTGTCATGTATTGTCGCCTGCTGTATTGCCCCCCCTCCCCCAACCCCAACCCCTGTAATCTCCGTTTTCCTTGATAAAACATGTCCCTGACATCAGCTGTGGAAGAAAGATGAAAAAAGGAAGGAGTGGGAGGATGAAGAGCGAAGGAGAGGAAGGGGTGTCATTGGCACTACTGTACTCTCACCCGCGTCGTCACCATCCGATCTGTCCCTGGTACCTGACGACCACCAATGCCTTTAGCAGGGGTGGCGGTATTCAGTCTGCTGACGTTCGAACGGAACGTGAGTTGCGCCTTCCTGAGGAAGGCACAGGTATCTGTTGTTGACGGTAGTCGCTGGTGCATTCCCTCTTGGGTGCCCGGAAGGACCTGCAGGACCATCGGAGCCAAACATTATTTCTGTGCTGAACTGGTGGAGGGCTGAGACCTGGGGCGGAAGGGGGCGCTTCGGAGGCCGGGAGGGATAGCCCTCGTTCGGGGACACGGGG
>QLOU01001431.1:0-12163 GCA_003313715.1 Russula abietina
ATCGAGACAAAGACGACAGAAGAAATGACCCGATCATCAAGGATTCGGGGCGCGAATCGAGACCTTTTAAAGGCGTACTCCGAGGAGGTAGTTACTAAAAAGTTCGATGATCTCCCGAGATGCGGCGTACGTGCGCTTTTCGCATCCATCGCAATCGTTAAACCGTGGGCTACTGACACCCGTACTTAGCTTGTCTTCCGAGACAAGTCACAATATACACAGTGCGGTACCTGCTCAGAAAGCTCCATCGGGCATGACTGGACAACTTGAACGTAAGTAACGTCAAGAGCTGATTCTCGTGATTATTCACCAAAAACTGACCTGAAATTCCATGCGGTGCAAAGTTGCAAAGGGTGGTGGTTCCGGAAACGTCCGTAGGTGTGGCTCCATAATTGAGACTCCGAATGAAACCTACACTGAACAAATCAAGGTCGTCAACGCCGTCAAACATAACGAACGGATCCTCAAGACACGAACCATGCCTGTGAGTACCATTTTCTATGTGGTCGCGCTGCAGAGCCAAGCCAGAGATTTTCTCTTTGATTTGACGTGATCCGGGCTACCCATCATGGTGGATGTGGTTTGACCGCTCCCGATGCACTCATGGAGACATACATCTATTTGCAGTCTCCGCCACAACAGGTCTTTTAACAGTGATCTGACACCATCCGTTGCAGCCTGAATCAAATTTTACTCGCTTCGTAGAGGTCGGCAGAGGTAAGACGCGGTGATACCCTCGCAATGTATACAGACTCAACGAACTTCCTACAGTCGTACTCCTCAAAGCTGGCCCGCATGCGGGTCACATTGCTGTTATTGCTGAAGTCATCGATCACAACAGGGTAGGTGAATGATTGCCGCTCGCCTGGTCCGTCCTGACATAGCTATTCAGGCAATCATCGACGGTCCCGCAACTGGTGTCCCGCGCCAGGCTTTCCCCTATCGTCACCTTACCCTCACATCTCTGTCCGTCCCAAAACTTCCGCGTGGCGCAGGCACAGGCACAGTGAAGAAATATGTTGAGCAAGCCGGCATCGTTGATAAGTGGGAATCGTCATCATGGGCAAAGAAACGTGCTGCTGCGAACAAGCGGCGAACCCTCTCAGACTTTGAGCGTTTTCAAGTTATGATACACAAAAAGTCAAGACGCGATAAGGTACGCAAGACGCTCAAGGCAGCCAAGGCATGACTTTACGAGGGATGATGCGATTATGTGGTAAATAACATGGAGTTGTTCGCTATTGGCCGTGTTCTCACAACCTACTTTGCTAGGATGCGTCACCAGTATGGCTATTGTTACACTTGTTGCCCTATTGCCGCTATGCGAATATGACAACATGTAAGACGATCCCCTAAAATGATTTGGCCAGCGTGACCGGCTTGAAGGTTGCAAGCATTGGGAACAGTAAATGCGTTCCCAGAAAATGGCATCACCTCCTTGAGCTGGAACTCATCATCTTACATGTCAATATGATCTTGGAGCGTTCAGCAAATTTGCCCACAATCATTTTTGCTATCTCAGTTGTGAGGGTCATAAAGCGCGATGCCACCCTAGTCGCTCTACTGATGACCATCAGGATATCCACATGAAGGCGCTGTTTTATTTGTTTGACAAATATCTGGGTGATATTGATACGTACAACTTTCAAAGGCATTCGTTGGTTTTTTCTTCCGGGGTGTGAACATCCTTTCAAACATAAGTGCTGTACCTCTCGCGACGCCAGAGCTCTTAGTAAAAGTGTTCCGCTGCTTGTGGAAGCCAGCGATCTACGTCTCAATATTAGGCATCCGTTGGCACGTACCTGGGTTGCGTCGTCATACTTGTGAAAGCTAGTCCAATGGTGCTTTTTTTTTTCGGTCTTTACACGTACAAAGGGACTCACGAAGCGATGTATTTCGGTATTTCGGGAGAATGCGATGGGTATTACACACAACGATACTACAGGGGATGATGCTGATGCTAATGGTAGTGGTAACGATGATATACGAATGGTTAATTAATGAATTGGAAAAACTCGTTCGGATGAAAAAACGGATGGGTCAAAACAGACCCTTGATTCTTCCCTTCACATACACGTCCTCTAGACACACGTTGTCCAGGCCTCTTTCGCCCTTCTTGAACGACTCCACCAGCGCGCCTGCTTCAAACGGAAGCACGGAAGCATCTCTGGTCCCAACCGTGATATGCAATCGTCCACGGAGCTCAGGATCGAGCATAGACAAAAAAGTTGAGCCTTCTTGCCCCTCGTCTTCCTCAGGGTCGTCCACACGCAACTCCTCGACTGTCACTGCCATCACACGCTCATCCGCTACCACATGCCCTAGACGAGCGCGAAACAGCGGCGGCCGGGTAGGGAGCGCGTACAGCGCAGAACAGCTCTCCCACAACGTACGCTGGTCTGGAAGCTGCTTGCTATGCACGATCGTGACGTGCGGCTGGGGCGTGATGCGTTTGTTCTTCTTGAGTGCTTCCCAAAACTCGCGTAACGGTCCTCCTCCTTCTCCCTCTTCCCGACGACATATGTGTGCCTCCAGAGTCTCCACGAGGTCTATCTCTGGAAGGAGACCATAGTAACGAGGAGCGGGTTTCGCCTTCGCCTCTGGCTTCTTGGCGCTCGTGGTATTCGCGGGCATGTACCCCCGGACTTTAGCGAGCGCTGCGCCGACACGCTCCGCGTCTGGGCGAGGTAGCCCGAGCTCGCGCACGATGCCGTCGATAGCACGCGCAAGCGAGTGTTCCAAATCTTCACATATGTCCATCTCGATCGTGACATCCGCCTCATTTTCGTTCAGTGGGTCGGTGTCTTTCAGGAATCTCCACACAACGTCCTCATGCAATTTGTGGGTTGCGTCTCCGTGAAGGGTCTGGTGGTTATCGCCTCGTGTGAGAATGCGGTCCGAGCATATGCGGTGAATTTCGGCGTATGGCCGGTCAAGGGACCAGTTAAGTGCGAGGAGGCGGACGGGCGGGTGTATACCCTTGACAGCGCCCCTCAGATCTTCACGGTGTTTGTGGAGGTGGTTGTTTCTGGAATGCCTCTAAGCCTCTCATCAGGAAGTACGAGGGACATCGCTCACTTATCAGCTATAACGACATCGTAGTCTTGCAAGAGTTGCTTGACATTCCGAATGAATACGGGTGCAGGCTTTTTGGCTTTGATATCATCGCTCTGTGTGTGACCGAAGTGGAATAGCTCCGTTAGAGCCACCGAAATCGATGTTTTGCCTTGATGGAATTCAAAGTAAGACTACGCCGCGAATAGACGAAAGATGCGACGTACCAACGCCGGGAACCGCGATGGGCATTATTATGGTTTTACCATACTCTTTACCCGGCGGCTGTGTAGCCTCTTTGTCAGTCTCGGCCTTTCTCTTGCCCCTCTTTCCCTCATCCGTCTCCAGCCACTCCAAGAACCGTTCGCGTGTGGCGATGATCCCATGTCCCTTCGAGTAGCCTTCGAAAAGGCTCGGATTTCTCTTGATCTCATCTTTCACCCAGGCGACGTATGTTTTAGTTTCAGGACGCGCCATCTTGTTTTTCGGAAGCTTCGCACTCTCGCCCTTTGACAAGAGCGACTTTGTGATCTCCCGCCAGTCGCGGTACATCATGTAAGGCTCATCAAACTTGATTTTGAAAAAGAACGAGGAACCGGGGGAGTACGGTGACGCATCGGCAGTCGCGCTTCCTTTGGGGGGCAAGCCGACGGTCGTGCGTACGACGAAACCCTCAAGCGCCTCGTTATTCCACGTTCCATTGCGGCCGATTTCTTCCGTGAACGCTTTGACTTTAGAAATGGACGGTAATTCGTAAGACGCGGTGACGATGAATCCCCACTCGCGTGCAAACTCGTCTACGACGGCAGTCGACTGAGTCTTGAAGTCCTTAGAGCACTCGTTAAGGCCATGTAGATGTAGGCCCGTCTTTTCGGCGGAGTAGGGAAGGACATGTTCCTCGAAGTTATCATCGCAGAGCTGCGGGTAATGAAGATGGGATCGGTGAATTAAAATGGGGTAACTCACCTCGGCTACCGCAGTCCAATTCTTCTCCCATAGTACTTTGGCGAGTTCCTCTGCTGTCTTCCCTACCTGCTCGAGATGACGACGGAGCCAACGCTCGCCAGCCTGAGCATGGCTTTCGGAAACGCCCTGGATGGGTCCCAAGGAATGCTTTGAAGTGATAAGAATCTGAGAGGGAGTGAGGGCGGCGATGAAGATGATGCATCCGTTAGACTTGAGTGTGAGAGTGTATGGCGGTTTTGTGTGAGCTTCTAGGGATGACCACTTGAGAAAGAGAAGAAAAGTGAGAACGACATAGACTATGAGAGCGGTACAGAGGCAGAAACATACGTTCGTCCATGGAACTTCTCCGATGTTGAAAAACTTATCATAGCCTCTTGCGACGATTCGATATCGTGGACCTTCTCCATCCTCTTCCACGGAGAAAAGACCTCGCGCAAGAGTCGGAAATGGTGATGGGATGTCGTAATATTTCCACTCGTTCATCTTCCAACTTTCGACTGTGATTTCTGGGACCGTAGACACAACATACTTGACGGCTTTGACAAGTTTGGGTGATTTATTGTGCAGGGAATGGAGGTCTGCAATCAGCTGGGAATCATCCCGCGAGAAAGGTTTAGAGGCCATGGCAGGTGGTGGGGGCAGAGTTGGTTCCTTAAGATCTAATGTAAAGTGTGCATGGTGTAGTGACAGTGAGTACTATGGCAGGTGTATAGATCGCGCATACAAATGACTCACGGCCTTTCTATTTGACGTCCACTGTACTGTATCTCTTTGCGTACAGTACGCGTCGTTGGCATTCGCTGCGCTCGCAATAAGAGATGAGAGGTCTGACTCTCATCGATCTCATCTCTCATCATGTATCATGCGTCATGCATCATGGCCGAGATTGAAATCTTCTTAAGTATTGGTGAAACCCAATTATCCTTCCTTTCAATTCCCCACAGCGATATCGACAGACTCGCCGTCTCATTGCCACGAACATGACATAACGTATCCACTAGCGTTTGACCCGTGCTACGCACGGTAAGGGGCAGTTTTGAAGGTGTTACATAAAGTGAATCAGTCTACGAATACAAGACAGGTACATTTAAATTATTTTTTACGTTTACTGCCTCGAGTGGAAGGTCCAGCAATTGGCTCCTCTGCGACGGAGGAGGATGCGTCGGTGGCAGTTGTGTTGAATTTGAATTTGAAGCGGGAAGGTGAGGAAGAATCAGAAAATGCCTAATATTGACTGAGCTCGTGTGTGCGTGGGCCAACCGTCCGCTGATACGTTTCCTCGACGATTCGCAGAGCGATCGCACGGGGCAGTCCAGTTGCGCTCCAATCAACTACTGCAGCACGAAGCGCATTGGGTTGCGGTGGCGCAAAAGCATCTGATGGGAGGGGTGGAGACTTGAGGATTCGCAAGAGGGAGTTGATGGTGTCTAGTGTCCGCACGAAGTGTGGGCCATCACAAAGAGCGACAGCGCAACGTAACATTTGTAAATGATTCGTTGCTGGCGTCGTCTCCGTCTCAGGAGAGGGGATATCCTGCGGAAGCATCCCAAAGAGGGAGCCCGAGAACGACCAGAAGGATGTAGCTAGACGTACAGTTCTGCTGGTGGAGTCTGATCATGTTTCAGGGCCACAGAAGGCACGCACGATGCTGGTGTTCATAGAAAGGGCGGAGCATCACCAGTATTCACCACGTAATTGGGTGACAGGAGAGACCATTGCCAGACGCCATGGACGTACGGGAGCAAACGCAAGTGAAACACATACCGTTCTGTGGCGCCAGAATTTGGGAAATTGAGTTCTCCGACAGGGTAATCTGTCGGATGGGGATCAAATGACCTATCATGAGGATCGTTCGGGTTATTTGACAATTTAAAGGGCTTGTGGGGTTTATAAGGTCTTATAAGACCTTGTAAGGTTTAGACTTTAAAATCTGTAGAAATGTTGCAATGATGAACATGACTACAATCAAAGGGAAACAGGGTGACGACTAACATTGGACATAAGACTTCATGAGCCCGAGAACAACCTTTTGCTACTAAGGAAGGTATCATTGAGCATGGCGTCCTCATCGATGTGACATTCGCGGGGGATGGGCTCGTCCGAGATAGGAAGGACAGATGAGCAACGTGATGCACATCAAGTGGAGGGTGAAAGTGATGTAGGCAGGGGGTGGGGAAGGGGATTGCTTACGCATCACGGCCCGTCAACGGAGCGGAAAACACAGTACAGCGAGAAGCGTTGAAAGATTGGATTCGTAAGATAGAAACGTTCGTCAAAAGAACGAAGACAAAGATGGCATATCGTAAGAAAGCAGTCCGGAGACCGTGTCTGTCAAACATCTGCTCAAAAGTCTTTCAAGTTTTCGTAGCGTTCGCATTGCCACGCCAATCAGAATGGCCTATTTGAATCCGGGCGAATGAGAATGCGGTGTTAGCATTCGGATGAATGAGGGCTGGCCGTTCATGTAGCCAATAGGACGTTTGACAAGTCCACTGCGCTTGGTGACCCATTTGTCTACTTTGGGAAGCAGACAAATGAGGTCACCTGGCGAGGGAGTCCACAAGCAGATGGCAGGGACAACGAAGGAAAGTTTTTCACACCCTCTTTCACGGCTAGCTTGTATGCCGGATTGAGCGTTACTGTACTATTATCTCAGGTTACGATCTGATCCCCGATCCCATCATTTCTGGTTACGATCTGATTCCCCGATTCCATCACTGATCTTTGATGTACGAGTTGACGCCGGTCGATGCGATCGGAACCCCAGAAGGTCTGGAGTTAAACCCAAGGAAGGATCCCTAGCGATCTTGATATCAATCAAGATCGCTTGTGATCCCTTTACGTATAGAGATATTGGGATAGACGGCTCGAGATCCCAGAGTGGATAGCCGATCCCATCGAAGATCTCATAGATACTAGAATAGGGTTCGACACGTGTATTTAAGGACAGAGTTTAGCTTCGCTGAAACCCAACTTCAGCTTCGCTAAACACGCAGCTATACTATCGATTTCCCTGTGACCTCATTGATCGGAACCCTCTCAACTTCTTACATCTTTCTTGGTTGCCTTTAAAGGCAGGCAACCACTCGACGCTTAAGTACTTGAGCGATATCAAGTCCACCGATCAGAGGGTCACTGTATATAGTAACAGGTATCGAGCCCTGTGCTATAAGACCATAGCAGCAGGTATCAAGCCCTGCGCTACTTGTGAGCGGGTAATAATAGTCCCCCACATTATATACTTCTAAGTCCCGTTGCGGGCTTAACAACGTTAGATCAGGGACTCTCACGTTGTTTGTATGGGGGGATGGTCTACAAAGGCACAACAACCTAGACAAGTTGAGAGACTGTGAACAGCAATCTCACAGAAAAAAAGAAAGCTTACCTGAAGGCCAATAGTAGTATGTATTTTTGTGATTGGCAATCATGAAAATACATACTACTATTGGCCTTCAGGTAAGCTTTCTTTTTGTCTGTGAGATTGCTGTTCACAGTCTCTCAACTTGTCTAGGTCATTGTGCCTTTGTAGACCATGAAGGTTTAAATGACTGAATAACCCTACAGACTCGGAAGGGACAGAATGCCGCAGCAATTTCAGAGGCGATGTCGTACGAGTGGTACGCCAACAAGATGGACCGTCTGTGTTGTTACAGAGGAGGAAGATGATGCCTGTGACACAGCACACCTATGTGAATGTCCGAGTCTACAAGACCCTGGACTTTGTCGCAGAGTTGGAACGAAAACTAGAGAGAAAGCCGGGTCTGGCCCCTGATTGTGTTGTTTCCTTGACCACTCTTTTGATACTGACGGGTCGATGTAGGCGTATGGCTGTATGACACTTATCCGCGACACTCAATTTCTCGACGCCTATTTTGGGCCTCTCAAGAGAAGGAATGTCGACGACGGATCACCAAAGGAATTTACTTCCGAAAGTGAGTCTGACAGGCGCGTCGGGGCATTCGAGGCGGCACATCTCGTATATATTGCCCTTGACAATTGGGAACGATATTGGCCCGGGAACGGAAAGGGGTTAAACGATCAGGCGATAAATTGGTTGTTTATTCACTGTTTCGCCATGGAACCGGGCAGAACTACCACCGTTCGAACGTATGTGCTCGCTCGCTCGTTTACCTTTGATTATGATTTATCGTCGTCTTTACAGAAGTACCCGGTCGTGGCCTTTCAGTCTCATCACGGCATGTGTAGACTTTCGATTTGGAAACGCAAACGAATAGTTCCGCCTGTACCAGCCTCGTAGTGTCCTGCAGCTCTCGAAATCAAATCTTCTTCGACTCCTCGTGGAAGTTAATTCGAGGCCAAATAAAGATTGGCCTGAGGACCTTATTCGGATGCTCTTGCAAGGCGCCGCCGCCGTTCGCTTTGCTAATAACTTTCTGGACAGGTTCAAGGAGGAAAAGAACTTTGTACTTTTGCCATGTATATCTGGGAAAATTCCGAAGTAACTCGTTATTCCCTTTTTCAGAGGCCAAACGACCCAGCAGTATGTTGGATTTGATATAACTAAGCTCGCAGGCTGAGTTGTGGTAGGTTTACTACAAAAAGGTCAGTTATTGGTTGAGGACCTCGGTTGAATGCACCATATTTGTACGCCAATTGTACAACCTTCGTGACATGCTGGAAAAGGAGGAAGCCGGAGACATAGAAGCGGAGATTCAGCGGTTGCAAAACAAGATCAAGGAACATGGGAAGGAACACTATTTGAAGCTGTTTTATCACACCAAGGATTCAAAGAAGACCAATGACACCCAGGGGAATAACAGCACCCCGGGGAAGAAGAGGAAATGTGATCAAGGGACAGGTGGAGGTGCTGAAAGCGTTAGGGATGCTAAGGTTCAGTTCTGAACCATGGTTCAGTTCAAGGTTCATGCCTTGGGCTGAACCGGACCGTCGGTCTGGTTCACGGTTCATAAAATTTGAGAACCCCTCTGAACCGGGTTCGGACCGAACTGGACCTGAACCCCGAAGACAAGTGCCCGACAAATGTTTGACAACAGCCACGTGAGAGTACACATCACATGACCGACTGACAGCCGCGTTTCAACACAACGTTTCTGTTGAGCTGTTGAGACGTTGAGACTTCCCACGGCTCGTGGCTACCTTGTCAACACCACACCTTCTCCCTGAACGTCGCCCCTCTCCCGCACAACTCACAACTCGACCAGGTCTGACACGTCGTCAGCTTGCCTTGGTTGGGACAGTTGCTGTACCCCACTACCCTTCTGCGCCCGTGACCCCGTGGACATCGCACTTCAAGTACATCGTGGACAACGCTCGTCGCGACGTCGCCCCCTCCCTCGCACAACCTCCATCTCAAGCAGGTCTGACACATCGTTAGCCTGCCTTGGTTGGGACAGTTGCTGTACCCCGCTACCCCCCTCTCTGCGCCCGTAACCCCGTGGACATCGATTCATCAACGCTCGTCGCCCCCCTCCCTCGCACAACCTCCATCTCGAGCAGATCTGACACATCGTCAGTCTGTCATTGTTGGAACAGTTGCTCCCTGCTACCCTCTCTGTGCCCGTGGCCCCATGGATATCGACCTACTAAGTACGTCGTCGTCGTACTCGTTGCTCCCTGGAGTTTGGAGTCTGGACGTCACATTTATTTGCAGTCGGTGCGTGTTTTTTTTACTCATGTATACAGCATCTGGCTGATACTGTCCGTCTACGTTGGGACCAATGTTCTACATCACCACCACCCTCTCTGCGCCATGTTCCTGTGTCATGTACTTCGTCGTCGTCGCTCCAGTGGTCTCACCCCGTCTGCACAGCCTCCTCGAACCATCAAATATTTCGCTGTCGTACCCCATTTGTGTTTTTTTACGTTCGGTATGTGATCGATTACTGATTTTATTAGCATATGGCTAACAACACGTCTTAGCAGATTCAATGTCTTATCGACTACCTTGCTATAAGTGCTGGGCTCCGGCTGGTGACTGGCGTCAAGGCCATATCATTCTGGCCGCAAATGTCGACACAATTCCATCCCCTCCTCCTCAACACCAGGCCGCCGTCATGGTGGGTGGCTTGTGGGGTGAACATGAATGGACGCTTTATCCCCAGCCATATCACCGCGAGTTTCCTTACCTTGCGTGGCTCCGACTCCCGTCACGACTCCCCTCAAAGAACGCCTCCAACATCCTCACAAGCCCTGTTCACAAAATGATGTGGCAGGGCAAACCCAACAAAACTCACCTTCATGTTGTCGACCCCAAGATTTTTGGCGAGTTCAAAGACAAGCTGGAAGACGTCAAAGCTATTGTGTTGGACCCGTTCCATGAGATTGATGCAGACAGTCGCTTTAAACATGTCCAGCCCCCAAAAATAGCATACGCCCGAGCCTTCGAATTCCTAGATCGTCTAGAAAAGGACTTCGGGGCGTGGCGCGACTTCGTTGAGGTTGTGAGAGGCCTCCAACGTAACCTCTTGGAGCTTCTGGCCTCTTCGGACTGGTGGCATGATATACGACAAGGAGAGGAGTTTCAACCACCGTTTCGAGTCCCCACTCGCGGGGCAATTTTCGACGACGAGAGCTTATATGCCAACCATGCTCGCTGGTCAATTGCTTCTTATCTCATCGTCCCCAACGACCGCTTTGTTCTTGACCCAAACAGACGGGTCAGTCTATCACTGCGTGACTTGACTCGGATGGATGTGATGTCCACCGACCCTCTCATTCATTCCCTTCACCTTTGGTATTATCCCCCACATGTGAGGGATGTGTACGCCGACTTTGAAGCCACTGCTCGTGGGTATGCCGAGCGCCTTGACACCTTCAGTCCGACAAAGGTGTTCAAGCGTAAGCTGGAGAAGCAGGCTAATCAGAGGGCCGACGACAGTACGTTTATTTTTGGATCTGTTATGGTCATCGCTCACGACGATTTTTCAGATGGCCGCAGGGCCAAGAAGGCAAAGACTATCGCAGCTACTTTGCCTGGCCCATCAAGTAACCGAGAACTACAACGACTTTGTGATGCAAGGCCTCCACCTCCTTGGTACCCAAAACAACAAGATATTTGGGTCCAGGCAATGCGACACGTGAATGTCGAGCTCAAGGGATCTCATACCCCCCAGCGCTTCGCACTTCCCCCCATTCACCTCTTCTGGGGTGCCTCTGAGCAGAATCAGAGGACATTTTATTACCATTTTCTCATCCTGCGAATTCAGTTCACGAGGCGCGCTCAAGGCAAATTTCCAGGCGATCTACCAGGCCTCACCACTGAGGAATGGAGGTCCTTACTGGGTAATACTTATTGGAAGTCGATGTGGCCAAGGAACCCCGGCGATGTGGTCTCATCCGACTTCGACCCTGCGCGGTTTTGGATCAAAGGCGGGCCATTGTTTTTCGGTGATGAGCTCAGTGCTGAGGTCGCCTTAGGATGCGAGGTTTCGTCCCCATTACCATGTGGCTGCAAAGTTGGTATGGACACGGCCGACGACGAAGAGGTCCGACAAACTCTGCTGTACCACCTGAACATGGAACACTCAATGGTCGAGATCCAGGAGATGGATCGCCTCGAGTTCTCGTCGAACTCATCAAACGTTAATAGGCGGTGGAACCAAGGTCGCCTGGGCCCCATTCTTGACATGTCGGACATGTGGGGACCCTGCAGGAATGGTGGGGTGCAGTCGGGATTTTTCGAAGACAAAAAGGCGTGGAAAGCCTGGCTTCGTGCTGCACGTGAAGTCACCATGGAGTGGGAAGGGTTTGACAACTGGGACTGGCAAGGTCTTACGGACGTCAGAAATATGGGTATCAATAAGTTAAATGAGAAGGATTTCACTACGCTAACGCTTCGTCTCCTTGCTTTCTTCATCCATTCATTTGTTACGCGTCTCGGTTACTATCCTTCTCCTCTGCTATGTCCTCCGATCCTCGCATCCCCCAGTTGTGCCCAACATCGGAAGAAGTTTGGTACCGGTCTTTTCTAGTTCAGTACAATAAACCTGTTTTGATTATTTGTCTCGTGGACTTCCGACATCCAGTATCTTGTCGCTATACCCGGGCTCGCCACCGTCATGACCACGACCGAGCCTGGCTGGCTGAAAAGGGGAGGCCCCTGCGAACCAGGACTCCCTTCTCGTCCTTCTCGCCCGGCGTATTCGGTCTGTGAGTCAGACAG
>QLOU01001442.1:0-36892 GCA_003313715.1 Russula abietina
CTGTTACATTGTTTGGTTACTGCAGACAATGTTTGGTTACTGTGAGTGAAAAAACAGGGTTTGCTGATGGAGATGGTGGTGGGAGGAAAAGAAGAGCCGAAACATGGTTTGATTCAATAACCGATTCGGGGTTTGAAAAAATGTCACATGATCGCGTTGACTCGCGCGTTTGCATTGCCACATTGCACATGACCGTGTTTTGGTGGTTAGAGTCGAAATAATCGATCTGACCTTTTAAAAAAAAATATAAAACCTTTATTTTATTGTATATACTGTTATATACGACTTAATAGATGTAAAATAAATGATGTAGTGTGCGTGAACAGCACGAGCGTTAGCAAAAAAGTCAGTGAAGTAGCGTGGGAACGAGTTTCTCAATGAAGAAAGGGGCTGTAGTAGTGATATCAAAACATGCTCTTCACTCGCTAATCTTCCTAACAAGTTGTCTTGAAACTCGAGGAGGACATAGACTATTTATGGGTGTAGTGAACTGACCAGCCCGATTGATGTAAAATATTCACGGCAAAAAAAGCGTCGCAAATTAATGAACAATACTATTATTCTACAAAATCCCATCAAACACATCAAATGGTCACATTGGAGGCACACAGATATTTAGGAATTGATCAGAAAATAAGTATATTAGTCCTTTGGAGACATAAAACAAAAGTAATACTATATAAAAGTAATGTACAGTATCGACAATATTCTAATAAATGTCCAATGCTCCAGGACATTTTCTTGGACAATGTGGATGGATCCAAGTGGGAAACAGTGTCTCCCATCGATGCTCCATGTTTTCCCATCTTGTTCCTGAGTGTTTTGATTGAGGGATTGTCAGGATCTTGAGGTTGATGTGAAGGCGCAGGTGTTGAGGGGATCATCCAGCCCGGGTCGGCCTTCTCGCCATTACCAAATTTGGATAATTATTATGACAGTCTGAAACAAGGGCTTTTTATATTCCTGACCATGCTACAAACCTCTGCGCCCTTAGATATTTTATACACATGTATATTAGGTTAAAATGGCCCTATGTGAGAATTTTTAAAGTCCTAGGATGCATGCACAACCATTAGCAATGACTATTATCAATTCTCTCTTATTTCTCTTCCCCAGATCAAACTGGTGACTCAATTGCTTTGAAAATTACAGTATAAGTGTATTTAATGTATCAAAACACACACTCTGAATTTTGTGTTGTTTGGGGATATATACAATTCACAGTTAGTATTTTACTTTTACTTTAGCCAGATGCTTACTTAAGTGGCCATTTCTATTTTGAGACAATTGAGTTTTAGACAGGTAAAGCACATTATCATGTTTCAGATAGTGTTACATATTTCCAATCCTTCTGAAATTTTATACAGATGTGTATTAGAATAGAGCAACCCTATATACCAATTTTCAAAATTTCAGAATGTATGTACAATATATAGCAATTATTTTACCCAATTCTTGTATTTCTTTTTTCTAGATTGAATCACTAACTCAAACACATAGAAAATTACAGTGTACATATATTTTATATATTGTGATTGGTTGGTATTACATATATGTAATTATAAGTACAGTAATTACTTAGTTGGTATTGGCCAATCACCTTATATACCATGATCGGCCGATACCACATATATGTAATTGTGAGTAACCACTTAGTTGGTATCGGCTGACCACCTTATATATCATAATCGGCCGATACCACATATATGTAATTGTGAGTAACCACTTAGTTGGTATCGGCCGACCATCTTATATATCATGATTGGCCGATACCACATATATGTAACTGTAAGTAATCACTTAGTTGGTATCGGCCGACCACCTTATATATCATGATCGGCCAATACCACATATATGTAATTGTAAGTAACCACTTAGTTGGTATCGGCTGACCATTTTATACACCATGATCAGCCAATACCACATATATGTAATTGTAAGTAGCCACTTAGTTGGTATCAGCCGAACCTTATATATATTATAATCGGCCGATACCACAGTTATGAGTAACCACAAAATTGGTATCGGCCGAGAAAATCATACCTAGCATAATTAATTAGTATTACATTTGTGACCCCTAGAAAAATATGGTCGGCCGCTCCCAATTATATGCATTGTCAGCCGGTCGTCGGATACACCCAATTCTACGAGAAATGTACATGTCGGATATACCAGTTTTATGTAATTTTTTGACTGAATTATGTGTGTATTTAGTACCGTCATACATGCAAAGGTTGGTGTAAGAAGTTGGGCCACGAGCAATAGTTAGTAAAGTGCGCTGATGCGCCTACAACGTCCTGTATGCGTAGGAACTCACTGTAGAGTTGCTGTGGGACAGAGATCAATACACCAGATCTTCTCTACTTGCTGCTGGACTCCGGCGCTGCCTAGTATGGTCTGGTGGGGTCCTCCGACGATGGCCCTAGCCTGGGGGAACTTCTCCAATGCTTCCTGAGCGACGCTGAAGCTTTTTACCACTGGGCGCGTGCGACGAGGGGGGAAATGAAGGAGATGAGCGGGAAATGAGTGGGGAGCGTCCGGAACTTTTGCTGACTAAGCGGCGAGGCTCTCCGATGCTAGGGGAGACCTCCTAAAGAAAGCTCCAAACAGAGGGAAAAGAGAGGGAAAGGGGAAATCATCCGCTAGTTCTGTGATGCTGTATCTACACAAGGGCGCTCTTAAATACCTTTTACACAAGTCCCAGCGCTTCGGCGCCTCTCCGGCGCTCTGGCGCCGCTTAGTAGCTTCCCTGGCCATGCCCTGACGCCGCCCTGACACCGCCCTGATGCCAACTTCGCCGGAAAACGCCCTATTCCGCCGATACAACCTCTGTAGTGTGTCCCCTGCGCGTGGCCAACGCTGGGCCTGTTTCTTCTGCAATTTGGGGAGTTAGTCCGGTCACTGGGGGCCGCTGGATCGGCCTGACGCCGCTGCACTTCGCCGCTTTAGGGTAGGCTTGAGTTGTACTTGAGTGATGGGGTGTTTGGCCATGCCCCTAGGTCGTCTTCTGGTGATCTTTCTGTCGCTCTGGAGTGCTGGATGCTTCTGCCTGTCAGTCTGACCACTGTGGCCGATCCATCGGCCCGATCTGGCGCCGCTTCGCCGCTTTCCCGCGCTCAGACAGATACCTAGCATATCAGCGCAAATAGAATCTCTCTCCTTCTGTTGGTGAAACAAAGTACATTTGTCCAAGTAAATCACCTTTCTTTCTTCTGGTCCATGTTTTGGTGTTTTTATGCCATACAAATTTAAGAAAAAAACCTTCATATGTTTTTTTACATGCTTGGAGACCGTTCTTATTTTCAAGGCAATTTGTGTTAAAGAATTCAGTCAACATTGTTCTTTCTGATGCAGCACAACTAATGATATTTTCAATCAGTTCATCTGGGTTGAATATGACAAAGTGCTAGCCAGGAAGGTGAACCTCAATAATAGTGTGTAATGAGTGTATGAGAGATATAAAGAAGGAAATGCGTATCTAAAGGCGTTTCACAGAGGGGAATTGTTTGTGAACATCGAAATGGAGAATGTGCCATATCCCTTCCGATGCGCCGATGTAGTGACTGTTGATGTAGCATTTGATTTTATTGTATTTGTACTCAATGGTCACTCTATCAGGACCCTTGTGTATATATTTGAAGCAGTACTTGACAATGCAAAAAGAGGCAACCAATTCAATGTTAATATAACAGTTGAATTTGCATAAAAGAAAAGGGTTATAAGGAATGATCCAGCAGTTGTCTACTTGCATGGTTCCACTATGTGCAACTGGAATGGAAAAGTGACAACTATTATCGGGACATGTATATAGAGGATAGCTGTCTTCCATTGAGCAGGTATATTCTTGGTACTCCTTCAGGTAATCTTTTGTGCATTTTCTGTTGTGCATGCAAGAAGATGAACGATTGTAAAATCCACATAGACTGTGTATTATCATAGCTTTGATTGTCTCAAAAAGCAATGGTTGATTTATGGGATCAGGCCATTGAGTTGATATACACAAGTTGATGTCTTGCAGTGTGTGGAGGTGACTGTTTTTATCAAGAACGACGAGAAGATGAAGATGAGAGAGACTACGCTTTTGGAATTTGATAACGTAGATGTAAGCAAGAACATGTGACATTTACATATATCATCAATTAGTTCATCCTTCTTTAACTTGAAAACACATGCAATGAGATCAGAGCGGTCGTACGATGTCTGATGCAGCAATAATTCATGAGTGACCTCTGGCCAATTTGGATTGGCAGTCATTGTAATGAACAGGTCAATTTCACTTGAAATGTTGTGCTATAGCCATAGCATCTTAATATCATTGTTGCTAACATCTTAGACCACTGATGTAAGATGACAGAAGAACAACACATTGTCCAATATTGTAAGAATTGGTATCTTCCTCAGCAGTCATACTATCCTCCAATCCACTATACAAACTTGCGTGAAAATGACCTTGGTTAAATTGCAAGTAATACAGATGTGTCTAATCCACAGACGCCCACATGTCGACAATATACTGTTGGAAAAGATGCTGTCCATGATGAATAATTGAGTATTTCCTATCATATGTATGTAGTCGATATGAGGAATATTGTTATTGTGTGATGAGGTTCAATGAGAGGGCAATGATTGACATATATTGTGATGCCATCCATGATCACCATTTGGGAAGAGTAAAATATAGTATAAAGGAACATAGGCAGTGTGACCATCATTAACCCGTACGAACCGATGGCCTTCATACTATATATGAAGAATAATGTCTTGTCTTTCAGAAGCAGTTTTATTACTGGGAAGAATGACAGCAACTTCATCCGATGATGGCAGATTATACTGTCGCTGATCTTGGCTGGGTTCAACGCACAGTGTGATGTTAGTGTCAACTGCAGTGGACTGGTGATGAAGAATCTCATATGCATGTTTAAATTTACGCAAATATTGATATAATGTGAGAAGCATAGATTGAAGAGAATTTATCATATGTTGTGACAGTTTATTGTTTTGATTCATTCTTTGGGCCAAAGCCAGTCATGCATTGTAAATGTATAGTTGGGCGAAAGATGGAGGTTCACTCTCATTAGGCTGTAAAGACCTGATTAAGTGATATAGTTCGCCCTGAATGCAGAAAACCCATCCACCACATCTGTTTACAGATGTGTCTTCATTTACTCCAAGCAATGTGAAAGTGAGTGCCATATTATACTGGCAAATGTTTGTTCAGAATTCCTTCCCTCTTTTATTGTCATCTTCTATAAGATCATACAAAATGGGGAAAGGTATGGACTGACGTAGTTGGACAACACAACCACATTGGCAACAAGCAGTGAATTCTGGTCTAGCTGATGATGAGTTGGACACTTTTTCATCCATCCAATGCATTGCACCACAAAATGGGCATAGAACATCCATTTGGCCCAATTGATGTTGATCCAACAGATTTTGAAATTGCTGTCGAGCAACTGGTTGTCTCTATTTGAATCATTAAAAATAGAAAAACAATAAGGAGGAGAGGCATGCACAGCATGTGAAGTGAGGTCTGCCATATCTGTACTTGTGTGTTGTGGATTCCATTGTTGCTGATGACCACAGTATTGTGTGAAAATGGAATCAAATAGGATGCTATTTAAGGATAAATAAGATACTGTGTTACGTGCATAGCAAATAGACATTTCAGCTTTCCTCTCATCATTATTTATATATCTTGTCTGCCATCTATGGACAGTTTCCTCATTGGTTGACATTGGCTGTAATAAGACAGCGAAATTCAGCTCAACGCCGGGCAAGTTGTTCTATTTAATAGGCCATTTTGTTCTTGGTGGCTCATGATTGTACAAGGCAATTTCTTGTGCTGTTCTTGACATTGAATGGATTTGACACTGCTGCAGATGGCTCTGGCAGAAAAAGAGAGAATAATTGTGTCAATGACACAATACCAAAGAGAGTGTGACATATTGACCTTTGCAATAGCATGCATGGCATATTTTTCTTTCAGTTGACAGTTTTGTTGTCCTTGTTGTCGCTGAAGATGGGGATGTGAAGGTGTATCTATGCCATCTGATGTCTTTTGGCCTGTACGATCACATTTATCACTGGTCTGTTCATGCAGCTTAATAGATGTCTTTCTTGTTAAGCTGTCTTTATTGTACAAGTCTAACTCTCATGCTTTTCTCAATAACATGTGGAGACAACAATATTGTGTATGGCTCTCAAGAAGAGTAGACATTCGAATCCACAATAGGCAATAAACAAGTGAAGACAGAAAGCAGTCTTCCTTATGTCACGACACGGATAAATCGCATGAAGAACGGTTCAAGTTTGGCTGTGGCCGACGAAGGCAAAATGAAATGGCAAGTTCTCGCATCCATATTGAACAACCTCAAGACCGGAGAATTGGAGATAGATATAGCAGTGTCTACTGCGACCGAGGTCAAAGGCAACCAGGAAGAACAAGAGGATGATGAAGACGTTGAAAACGATGTTGAAGGTCAAGACGAAGGTCAAGTCCAACGGGTAGAAAATACTGGACTATCTTTGGATGAGCCTGAAGACCAGCTGAGCATCCCCAACGTCCCCTTATGGTATATGAACTGGGCGATGCACGATTGCTGGGAGAAAGCAAGTTCGTCACAGAAACATGCGGTAGAAAACTTCAAGATGGAGCGTGGCCGGAATATTCCGGAATTGGCTGGTGACGGTGATGAGATGGGAGAAGAGACGCGTAGAGTCACGTGGCTCTGGGAATTTGTTTAGTTTGTAACATCCCTGATTTGGTCCTGTAACTTCGAAACTCATCTCCCACCATTAATATCGTAGCTGTTGCCCAAGTGTTGAATGTCACGTTGTTCAACTACTCGATGAAATCTTCGATCAAACGGGCCTAGTGGGGACTCTTTGTTTGGCTGGTCCAGACCCTCAGAAAGGAGGGACGATGATGACGATGTCGTGCGTTCCTTGGTTTCTGTTCATAGCACACATTTCATATATGTATCTAGGATTCACAAACCGCTCCCAGAAGGTCTAGACTTCATGGATTTGTATCCTAACTACACAAGGAACGTTTCCGATCCGTTGTGTTCGTATTCCGCGCTCTTTTACCGTAAGAATTTCCCCTCCTGTTTATGTGAATCATCTATGTACTACACCATTACTAGCCCAAAAGGAACGATCCAATTGGGGCTTGCCTGATACCGGACAGCCTTACATCCAGCCGGATGAATATGCTGCACTCGGCCTGTCTGCGCCAGCTCTAGCCAAAGCCCTCGGACGGGCATCCCCCACCAAGCCCTCCCCCGCCTTGTCTAGCCCCGGGTCGTCAGCCATGGCATGTGCCCATTCAGAGTCCAGTACGTTGTTCCATCCAGTCAATGCACTACGATTTCCTGACCAGCGTGCAAGTCGACCCCCTGCTGTTGAAAACACCCTCGAGTTATGGTGGACTTGTTCATGAGGAAGAGGGTTATATTCTGACCTATGACGTTGCCTCCGAAGCCGTCCGAAACGTGCAGTTGGCTAAGGAGTCAGGTTATGTGGTCGTGAAAAATGGCAGAGAAACGGAGGAAGGTGAGAAGTGGCAAGAGGAAGTCGAAGCATTACAACAATTTATTCGCGAGGAGGCCATGCCAGGGGTGAATGCGGCGAATAGTACAGGTGGTGACGTCGCGACTTCGACCTCCCCGAATCCTGCCGTGAACAGTTCCACAGTTCCGGATGCGCCCAGTCCTCAAACGGTGTCTGAGTCCAGGCCAGAGGGAGACGTGAATGGTGCTAGGAACAAGGATACTTTACGTCTCGAGCCGCGGCCCACCACGAGGACAACGTCACGCCCCTCGACCCGTGCCACCTGTGGTGACTACGATCTATCTATTGACCATATCATCTCTGACTGGTGCTTTTCATTTAGCACCCTCGGGAAACAGTAGAAAGAGGGGTCGTGAGCGTGGTGGCGACTTAGAACAGGTATCCAAGAGGCACTTTACACGTTCTTCACAAGTCAAATCCCGAAGGCAAAGGTAGAGTGCTTCGGATCCGTGTGGAATGTCGCTATGATTTTCTTCCTTTTTTTAATCATCTCTCACCCTTCGCCTGCACTTACAGCCTCCCTCCTTTTCTACATACCATTCTTTTCGTCATGCCTTGGACAGCGACAATCAACGTTTTGCCGCAGTTGCGCATTCTCGTGCTCTTGCTAGTTCACATACTATTCGTAGGTACCTTTCAGTAAACTTGATAAAGGCTGGTTGATTCTTGTTGTTGTTTCCCTGCGTACTACCCTGTCCCGCCGATATGGAATAGACATTTCGTAGTACACACCGTGCTACATCCTGTTCTGGTACTACAGGCGTACTAAATCCTAGGTTAGAGCGAGACACGTCCATAAACGAAAGTGGTAAGATTGCAAAAGAGTCAAGCACGCGAGGGTGAAAAAAAGCTGTTCCATTCGCTATCCAGTCGTGAATAGAGTCGATCATATGATAAAGTATCGTGAGGAACAGGCACACAGGAAAGGGAAAGATAGACAATAGAGAGACACTGGCATGAATTCGAGGGTGGTATAAGGACAGTGACGTACCAACCAACTGCAAGGGCAATCCAGATGCATTGCCCCAGCGCAGCAAGCCTGAGTCGTGGCTGAAGTAGTTGATGCCACTACTGGACAGTGAGTGGTAAATCATATTGTCCATCCATGGTCCGGCCAACTATTGTATATCTTTATATCCAGACATATCCAAAGTTACGAACCCGGCCATCTAACTCGATTGGAGTAGAGGTGATATGCATGTCTGATTGATCAATCATCAATGCATCAATGACAACCAATAAGTGCTGTTTGGCGAATCAGTGTTACAATTTTAGTCATCGTGTTTGCTATTGTAGGTAACGTAGGTATTGCGCAAGGAGTCTGCACATGAATACGTCAGATAGTAAAGTGTTTTGGTAAAAGGCGCAAGGCCCACAGGCTAGGGCTCCAATTTTTATTTGGGACACGATACTGTAAGTGCCAGTGTACTGATCTGCATTCACATATTCACAGGCCGCGGTATGCCAAAATTTCCTTTACAGGCCCATCTATCGTCAGTTCTTTCTCAATAAAATGTAGTTGGATTTATTATACAGTAAGTTATGCATAAGTATGAGCAACCGCAAACCCTACGTATGTCTAGAAGTCAACCAAACGCTGTTCAAGCGCTACATTGGCCTGAGTGACTCGCTCAACAAGCCCTTCGAAAACACGAAAAGTCTCTTTCAATAAATTTTGAAACTCGTCATTTTCGATTGAACGCAAATCGATAGATGCAATTGACTCCAACTGTAATAACGCCTCCGTTCCATTTCTAATTGTGTCCAGTATTTCTCCACGAGCACGATCTGCTGGGACCCTGACAAAGCCGATACCGAGAAATGAATTGGCAGCTCGATACGAAAAGCTAGCACATGTTCCCCATTGTTTATTCAATTCTTGCAACGTTTTCCGACTATTGGCGAGATGATCATGAGCTCTTTGAAAGGTAATTGTTGTCAAAGGGCGAGGGGTGGGAAGGGTTTCATCATCGTTGTGTGGATATTCGACGCTGCAGCTTGATAACTGAGAGGGTGAGGTGCTATGAGTTGACGAGGACTGTTCAAGATGGCGGGTGTTACCGGACAGTGAATCCCTAGAAGAAAGGGCGCTGACTGTTTACCAAAGCACGTTTGCCGGACAAATGCAACTGTTCTGTTCTCTTTTCGATTCTACTCTCACTATGTGCAATTGTGTTGACTCATGGACTGGTATAGTGACCCGTCGACCATATGCCTTAGATCCAGATCTGTTAGATCTATAGTGACGAGTTCATAGCCCAGTCTTCGACCAGATTCGTTCGTGTCCCCTACGTTACATATCATCTGCTTTACGATACAGTATGCCTCAAGAAGCCTGCTTTACATCTCCTTACTATACACATCTGAAGGGATCTGTCTACTTACGTCTTGCATCCGAACAGTTACTCAATACGTTACAGAATGACTCCGTTGACCACGTTACTGCCGCACGAAACAAGGACTTCTGATTCACAGAACCCTGTTACAAGTTAGCAGTAACAAAAAGGGAACCACCTCTGATTCGCAAAGAGTTCCCTTAAAAGTCTACAAGGTCGTTCAAGCTTCGCATTTCATTACTATATATGTTCAAGAATGTCTTCCAAGACATCACCGCTCCATATAAGGGGAAGAGTGAGCTCTATGGTGAAGATATGTCCAAAATGCGAAAGGGAGTGAGTAGAGGTGTCCACAATATCGCGCTTTTGGCCCTGTTTGGCTTTGCTTGATAGATTTCATTTGTTTCGAGTATAAATAGCCCTGTAGTTGTTACCGGAGAAGCTTCAGACTTCTCTTGAATCATATTTTGTGTTTCTAAAACACTTCTGAAGTTCTCCATATCAAATTATACTCTTCAAACGAATCTCTTCACCACCTTCTCTCCCACGGTTACTTCAAGGTAACAAATCTTAGAAATATGAACAACGTGTTGCAATACATTGTTCAGAAGGCTTCTAAAAGCATAAATAGAAGTCTATAGAATTGAGTGCTCGTGTTACGAATAGTCAAGTCACTCAAACCCAAACCAAGTCGTATAAGTGGGCCAGCAAATCGGCTAAAGCCTGAACGCCTCACAGAGCATATCACAAGAGAAGTCTTCTTCACCCACAAATACAAGATGGTAGAATATCAAGAGATCACAATGGAATGAATTGACAAAATTGCCAGAAGAGTTCAAGTTAGAAAGAAACCTGACCTCCCGTTGGAAGTGGCAGGACGGGTAATCAAATGGATGAAACCCCTGACTACTATAAACCATCGAGAACCGCCATCATCCTACCATGCATTGTGCAACGGATATGCTCACCCTGTAGAACTAATCAATAATGAATGGTATTGGTTAATATGGAACGATACCGATAACTTTTTCGAATACTGGGTGCGAACACAAGATAAAGTGACAGCAGAAGAACTCATAATTGGGTTTACGGAAAATGAAACCATCAGAGATATCATTGCAGCCGGATGGAAGGGACAATACGCCCTTTCAGAATTAGAAACCCCACGAGGTGCTGGACCGAGTTTTACCCAAATAAGAGAACGAGCAGAATCTACAAGCACCCAACTGCAAGCATCATCACCAGCTCATGAATGGGAAGATGATGGAGACGTCATGGATAACAATCTAGTCCAAACTGAAGAACTAGCTCAACAGTTTGACCAACCCTATCTAAGAGATATTGCAGAAGAAATTGACCCACCTCAACCACGAGAACATTATCTGCCAACTACACTCCCGTCATCTACAAGTCTCCGACCGGTTGAAATCAATCCTATCCCTATTAAAGCTCAATCAGCAACTGTAGGAGGGAAGGAATCTATCTCTGCCACAGTTGATACGGCACAACTGCTTTCAAATGCAGTAAAGGTGGACGGGCAACTCAAAGGAAGAGTTCCTGAAACCTTTGATGGGAACCAGACAACAACCCAGGAGTTCATGAACAGCTTTGACATTTTCTGGATGACAAACGAAGATAATAACGTAATGAAGATTCCATTTAAAAGAAGTACATTCTTTTTAGGACTTCTTAGCGGACCAAAGGTGGATGACTGGGTCCACGATCAAGCATGTCTTCTTAGAGAAAAGACCACTAGGGCAAACAATCCGATGGAAAGGACTGATGAAGGTTTATAGGAAGATCTTAAAGAGGCATTTAAAAATGCCTTTGCATACACGGGAGAAATGGAACAAGCAAAGACAGATCTGGCAAAATTAGAAATGGAAGGAGAAGATATTGACAACTATATTGCAAAGTTCGAGAACCTGCTTCACAAAGCTGGTATTCCCCGAAATGAAGTCAGAGTCATGACGGACTTTACCGATGGGCTCAAGAAATGGCTCCACAAGGAAATTCTAAGAGAAGCAGTCTGGCCAACCACTCTTGATCAATGGGAAGAAGCTGCACGAAGACAAGTAAGACGCAGCAATATCTTTAAAGACGCAATGGGAAATAAAGGAAATTACCATTTGAGTACACGATGTTCCAAATGGCAAGGGATCGCTCAAAGAGCTCTTAAACCCGGGAACAAGAAGAATGACTATGTTCCCATGGAAGTAGATGCCGCTTCAGTCGAAAAGGCAGCATCTACTAAAGATTCTGAGAAACTCCGTATGCAGAAGAAAGGACGTTGTTTCAAATGTAAGAAACAAGGACATATTAAGCGAGATTGTCCCGATTGGAAAGGGAAGTTACCCGACAAGCCACTGCCTTACAAACCTAAAGCTCGCACTGCAACTATTGAACCAACCAAGGAAGAAGGACCCCAAGATCTTAAAGATCTTGCACAACAAGTTGCTACACTGGGAGAAAAGGAGAAGGAAGACTTGTTTGGGATTCTGATGGAAGAAGAACCAGATTTTTAGAAATACCCATGTCTATGGTCGCGGCACGGGTGTTAACTATGTGTCGAGTTGTTTCTGCTAAGCGCAAGGCTCTTACAATACAGTTATTTCTCACTACGACACGAAAGACCGAGACTGCTCTAATCGATAGTGGAGCAACGGAAAATTTCTTGGATCCAAGAACGATTATTCGACTACGTCTCCCTACCTCCAAATTAGAACAACCAAGAATCATCCACAATATTGATGGAACCAATAATAAAGCAGGACAGATCGTCAGAAAAACACGACTTAAGGTTTCTTTTGGACACACCACTGAAGAATTGGACTTCTTTATCACCAACTTAGGGCAAGACAGAGCTGTACTAGGTTTTCCTTTTCTCCACAAGTTTAACCCAGAAATTCAATGGGATATGGGAAAGATCAATCTAGGGAACCAAGTACGGATTACCCCGATACAAATCATGGAACATCAGTGGCGCGTTTGGAAGAATGATGGACAACGCCTTATCAAAGAAGCAGCCAAAAGGGTTACCTTCGCACAACAATGGGCAGCAGCTATCAATAAGGACAAAAATAAACTCAAAGAAGAACAACTACCCTCAAAATACCAAGGTCACCAAAAGGTATTTTCTGAACAAGAAGCAGAACGACTACCTCCTTCCAGAGTCGAAGATATGACAATTGATCTCAAGGAAGGAGCACCAGAACAACTTGACTGCAAGGTGTACCAATTGACGAAACAAGAACTGGAGGTACTAGATTAAACCCTGAAGAAAGATCTAAAGAAAGGATATATTCGACATGGAATATCATCTTATGTCTCGCCCGTATTCTTTGTTCCAAAGAAGGATGATGACAAAGAGCTACGCATGGTCATTGATTATCGGAAGCTCAACGACCTCACCCGAAAAGATTTTTATCCTCTTCCAAACTTACGAACAGAATTGGAAAAGCTATCCAAACACAAGCTGTTTTCAAAATTTGACGTCCGAGCAGGTTACAATAATATCCGAATTAAGCAAGAAGATCAATACAAGGCGGCTTTTAAAACCCCAATAGGGACCTTTATTCCTACAGTAATGACCTTTGGGTTTTGTAATGCACCATCGATTTTTCAAAGAGCGATGAATCGAGATCTGGGACCCCTAAAGCAGAAGTATCCCAACAACTTTGCTAATTACATGGACGATGTCGCTATTGGGACAGATGACACCCCTGAAGGAAAAACTCTCCATGAAGAAATCGTAAATGATTTCCTCAAAATTCTGGAAGAACATTCGTACTTCCTTAAAGTATCGAAATGCGAATTTGAAAAGGACAACATTGAGTTCCTAGATTTTCGAGTTGGGGAAGGAACAGTACGGGTCGACCCCAGTAAAATTGGAGGAATCAGCGACTGGCCAAGAGAACTTTATTCTGTCAAACAAGTCCGTTAGATTCTTGGAGTCCTTGGATATCAACGAGCATTCATCAAGGATTACGCTCGACTAGCTAAACCCCTCCATGATTTATTAAAGAAGGATCATAAATTCGAATGGACCGAAGAATGTAGGGAAGCCCTAAACGCATTAATCGACAGTATTGCCAAAGATCCTGTATTGGTAGCTCCAAATGAAGATTAGCCATTCGAATTAGAAACAGATGCATCGGCCTATGCAGTGGGAGCAGCACTGTTTCAAAGAGACAATCGAGGAAAAAGACAAGCCCTTGGATATGCATCAAAAACCCTTAATGCAGCAGAAAGAAATTATGATGTCTGGGATTGAGAATTCTTGGGACTCATTTTCGGTTTGACATATTGGAGACATCTGCTGTGCGGAACGAAGCAACATGTTCAAGTCTTTGTGGATCATGCTAATCTGTTACATTATCGTCACTCCCAGCGGATCAACTGAAGGGTAGCACGATATATTCTTACATTAGCGGACTATAATATCCACTTGCAACACCGCCCAGGACCACAAAACAGGGCAGATGCATTATCAAGAAGACCAGATTACGATGATGGAAAGGAAGACAATGCAGAGATCACTGCTCTACCCCCATACCTATTCAAAAACATCTGATCTGCTGCACTTGACAATCTAATAGAAGAATCTTATGAAACAGAAGCTCCCCTATTTGAAAAAGAAGCTCAAATACATGGATGGGAACAACAAGAAGGAAAATGGGTCAAAGATGGAAGGATGGCGATACGATCTGATGAAATTAAAAATCAGATTCTCAAAGAACACCACGATCACCCTACTGCTGGCCACCCTGGAGCTGCTACAACATACTTTTTGGTCCGAATGAGATATTGGTGGCCTAGACTAAAGGAATGGGTCCAACAATACGTAAAAGGGTGTGGAGTTTGCCAACAAAATAAGGCAAATACTCGACCATTGAAACCCCCTTTGTTTCCAATTACCCCAAAAGAGAAGGCTCATCCTTTTGAAGTAATTGCGATGGACTGGATCACAAAGCTACTGGCCTCAGATGGTTATGACTCTATCCTCACTATTACCGATCATGACTGTTCAAAGGCAACGTTGTTCTTTCCCTGTAAAGAAAGTATGGGGACAGAGGACTTAGCCAGACTTTATTTTAACAAAGTCTTTCCACACTATGGAATTCCCAAAAGAATTATCTCTGACCGAGACCCGAGACTCACTTTGCATCTAGCCAAAGAAATAGCTAAAGAAGCCAAGATAGACAGGAATATTAGTACTGCTTACCACCCACAAACTGACAGACAGTCAGAAAGAACAAACCAGACTTTAGAAACGTTTTTGAGAATCTTTTGTAATGAACAACAAAATGACTGGGCTCAATGGTTACCTATGGCCCAGTATGCAATCAATTCTCGACCGTCACATACAACAAAGATTCTGCCTTTCGAAGCTCTCATTGGAGTAATCCCAGGAGCCAATGTTACTCTGATAACGGATGGACAACCACTGACTGAAAGAAGAAAGGAATTACACGATCTCCGAGCTAAGGTTCACGAAGCAATCCTTCACAGCCAAATGCTTCTTATTAAAGATACTAATTTCCGACCATACAAGAAAGGAGAGAAGGTGTGGTTGGATGCCACCTGTTATGGGCTGATCCAACGCCTCCCGATGAGGATATATCCATCCCCTTTTTAGGACCTCAATACGACCATATATGTCCTTTCGCTCTTCTCATTCCCTTCCTGTCCACCCTCAAACTTGGAACTGCTTTGTTAAATTGTGGCCCAGGAACGATGACGCGTACACATGTACAGAGTATATATTTTGTATCCCTGGCGTGAAGGAGCCCCATCGCTCCTCTTATCACGTCAGGTAGGCTCTGTCTGTAGATTGGTCCCACGCTCTCTGACAAATCCAATCGCTCCTCTTATCACGCCAGATCGTGATTATAACACCACCAATCTTAAAACGACACACCCAACACACAAACTTCGAGCGAAAAGATACGGGCCTTTTGAAATTGCCATTCCCGTTAGCCATATGGCTTATCAATTGAAATTACCAAAAACATGGAAGATTCATAACGTCTTCCATGCTTCCTACTTGTCCCCCTTTAAGGAAACAGAAGAGCATGGCCCAAACTTTTTAGAACCACCTCCTGAAATAGTAGAAGGACAACCTGAATGGGAAGTAGAAGCCATTGTAGGGATGCGTCACTTTGGATGCAATAGGGTCAAGCAATACTGTGTTCACTGGAAAGGATACTCTGATGCCCACAACACTTGGGAGCCAGAACAGAACATACATGCCCCCGACTTGATTGCTGAATACCATCGCAGCCAAAACCTGAATATAAGAACAGCTGTGATGGAAAATGATACCAACATGCCCTATCCATTTGTCCCTCCAGATCTCGAAACTCCCGGTCTAAGAGGCGCTATTTCCCCACTTCAAAATCTTGTTACACCGACTTCAGTCACCGAGGATAGTATTCCCATCAGAGAAGTAATCAACGACTTCGTCCTCAAAAGAGCTGCAGAAGCTCTTCTCTTATTAGCCCATCACGAAGTGGTCGAAGAAGCACACGAAGGCCGAGAAGAAGGCCAGACGCCAATCGCCCATCCTCCTGTGGGAACCCTGACCCTACACGCTCAAACTGACCACCACTGTTCAACTAGAAACATTGTACGAAACAGACCACCTCTGGAACCTCGATTCCGTGACCCACGTGTCACAGAAAACTCGGGAATTGCCCATACCCTCCTCAACAACCCAATTTTAAAAGATATATCTCGTTTGGGTTTTCCTCATTTTCTTATGGATGATCATCGTGGTGGACCGCCTCCGCCCCTGTGGTTTAGACCCATACCATCGCCTTTTCACCCGATATTACATGCAGTAGGAAGGGACGGAACTCGCGTAGAACTCCCTTATATTCGCTACACACTACTTGACGAAGAACCGATGATTCTAGGAACTACAGGAGAGCCCGGCAATGATGAAGTTTTCGGAGAAATCCTCAGAGCCCTTCCAACCGACAAACCCCCGCATACCGAACGTGTCAATGATAACAGTTGGAAGAACTCTATCTCGATTTCCCTTTCAACTGGGCAATCAATGCGGCTCTCTTCCGATTGGGAGATGTTGGAGTCTGGGCTGATGTCTACAGGTACCAGATGTCTTATCTCAAACTAAAGGCACTGAAACACGAGAATGACCGCCTGAACCGCCTTGTCACCCGAGTCCAAGAAGAACAAGAGAACCATGTTAGAGAAATACAACAGTTCTCTAAAGAAACTGCCGAAGTATAGAAGTGGTTACAAGAGGCACATGTTATGTCTCGCCTTTCTCCACTCTTGACTCGCCTAACCATGGAAGGAGTTATTCCCGATCCGTTCTACCCCCAGAGATTTCCCCCTGAAGAAAGAGCTCCTCCTAGTCCCCCGTTAAATAGACGACCTCCCACACCAATGCCAAGGTACCCAGCACCAGTCTCACCCCCGGACCTCGAAGAAATCCCCGAACAACCTCTTCAATCCCACTCCGCGGGTGAGCCTTACATCCCACGAACCCCTTCAGAACCCAGTCCCACTATCACGCTCGACCCACGACCTACGATGCAGCCCACACCACCCTGACTCATCCGCAATTACACCGCGGGAGCAGAAAGAGGACCCCACCACCGTCCCACGCTATTCGACAAGGAGGCTAATTACGGATGGGGCCTGCCTCATACCCAGCCCGTGGTTCCCCAGCTCGAAGTCCCCCACATCGTCACACAATCAGCTGAACATCACCATTGCTACTGGTGCGGACAAGTAGGACATTGGAACTCGAACTGCACAGTGCCCCACGTCCAATGTCGACTCGACCAAATCTGCGTCGTACCCCAAGAGCACCGTTACTTCCTCAATGCCTGCAGTTATGGAGGGCGAACGGTCAAAGGTAACCCTGTATGGCCACAGAGATGTAACAAGCGTAAGAGGGTCAAGGACTGTCATAACAGCCTCGCCTACAAGAAACTCCGGACGATTTCTCCAGCCACACCGGACTCTGAAGTAGAGGCCACAGCCGACGAGATAATTGCCTTGTCTATAGCTCCCCCCCCCGACAGTTTTCTTTTTAACCCGACCTTTCATATTAGCACGCCCGAGACTTTTGCTAAGCCAGAGGATCCCTTCGAACAGGGGTCTTCACAGACGTCGGTGTCCACTACCGCCTATGACGGGAGAGACAGTAGCTGGGACGACTACCTCGCTTCCTCCTCTCCTGAACAGAACATGCTTCCGTGGGGGGACCCCACTCCCTGGCACCCTCTCTCGCCAGACTACAACGAGTCCGAGCTCCCCGGAGCTGTATACCACTACGACGACGACCCAACCATTCCCCTTGTTTCAAATGTACGCACCGGAGGAGGACTGGCTGGAGACATGGGAGTCTCCGCCTACAATGGGGGCAATGTTACCGGACAGTGAATCCCTAGAAGAAAGGGCGCTGACTGTTTACCAAAGCGCATTTGCCGGACAAATGCAACTGTTCTGTTCTCTTTTCAATTCCGCTCTCACTATGTGCAATTGTGTTGACTCATGGACTGGTATAGTGACCCGTCGACCATATGCCTTAGATCCAGATCTGTTAGATCTATAGTGACGAGTTCATAGCCCAGTCTTTGACCAAATTTGTTCGTGTCCCCTATGTTACATATCATCTGCTTTACGATACAGTGTGCCTCAAGAAGCCTGCTTTACATCTCCTTACTATACACGTCTGAAGGGATCTGTCTACTTACGTCTTGCATCCGAACAGTTACTCAATACGTTACAGAATGACTCCGTTGACCACGTTACTGCTGCACGAAACAAGGACTTCTGATTCGCAGAACCCTGTTACAAGTTTAACAGTAACAAAAAGGGAACCACCTCTGATTCGCAAAGAGTTCCCTTAAAAGTCTACAAGGTCGTTCAAGCTTCGCATTTCATTACTATACATGTTCAAGAATGCCTTCCAAGACATCACCACTCCATATAAGGGGAAGGGTGAGCTCTATGGTGAAGATATGTCCAAAATGCGAAAGGGAGTGAGTAGAGGTGTCCACAATATCGCGCTTTTGGCCTTGTTTGGCTTTGCTTGATAGATTTCGTTCATTTCAAGTATAAATAGCCCTGTAGTTGTTACCGGAGAAGCTTCAGACTTCTCTTGAATCATATTCTGTGTTTCTAAAACGCTTCTGAAGTTCTCCATATCAAATTATACTCTTCAAACGAACCTCTTCACCACCTTCTCTCCCATGGTTACTTCAAGGTAACAAATCTTAGAAATACGAACAACGCGTTGCAATACATTGTTCAGAAGGCTTCTAAAAGCATAAATAGAAGTCTATAGAATTGAGTGCTCGTGTTACGAATAGTCAAGTCACTCAAACCCAAACCAAGTCGTATAAGTGGGCCAGTAAATCGGCTAAAGCCTGAACACCTCACAGAGCGTATCAGTGGAGGTTTGTTCGTTGGAAGGGCCTTGAGAACTTCTCCAAAAACCTTATCGTTGCCAGGTTCTCCTGTAGTTCCTAAGATCATTGGCTTCTCATCAAGTAATGTATAGCGAATGTAGGGAAGTTCTACTTGGGTCCCATCCCTTCCTACCACATGTAATATTGGGTGAAAAGGCAATGGTATGGGTTTAAACCACAGGGGCGAAGGTGGTCCACCACGATGATTGTCCATAAGAAAATGAGGAAAACCCAGACAAGAGATATTTTTTAAAACTAGGTTGTTGAGCAGGGTGTAGGGTTCATCACAGATAACCTTCGGGTCAGGACTTCTGACACCATACCCGCTATGGTTGAGGGTATACACCATACCCATAGTCCACAGGTTTCCCTGTGGTGTCACGATAACCTGCTAAGGGTATGGTAAGGGTTGAGAAACCACGGATTTTGGGACTTAATAATCATTTAACACTCTGGTTCACTTAAGTCTATGTTCAATGCTTGTCTGGTTGAACATATTCTTGGAAACTACAGCCTAATACAGGTGGATACATGGAAAATAATTGTGTGAGTGACTGAGAGACGTGTGAGTGTGCCAGCATGCCAGCGTGGCTACAAGGGTGAAGGCAATATACATTGTGTTCCAACTCTCCATCGACACCAGTCTCAACCTCGTGCTTCTTGTGTGGATCGGGTATAGGAAATGGTGGCTAGAACTAATGCTTATTATTTTCCCGTCTTGTTTTTGAGTGATTGATAGTGAGATTGTCGAGGTAGAGGTTCGTTTCAATGACACCAACAGTTGCGTGTGTCTTCAAAGTCAACCAGATTATCCGGTCTGGTGGTTGTCTAATCAATGCGGTGTAAGTTACATGTATTCACTGCTGGGTCTGCGCCTGCAGAGGGGGGTTTGTGTCTTTATCACTCAGACTGGCTAAATAATATAATGGATTTACTTGAAACTACCTTAACTACATGACAGAATTACGGTCTACATAAGTGGATACAATCATTTAAAGTCATCTACCCAGCCTGTATGTGTGCAAGCAGCATCATCTACCTATGTGCGTGTGTACACACGCTGTCGAAGGATGCTTGGGGCAGATGCAAGTGATGCATCGTCGTTCGGCCTCTGTGTGCACGTGTGGCGTTATCTTGTATGCATGGGGTGCAGATGAATATGTGACATGTCATCCGCTGGTAAGGTGTTGTTGGCACCAACCTTCAGAATCCAGTCACAACAACATGCTGCAATGTCATAGACCACGAGTGACCCTGCCCCTGTACATAGTGGTGGTGGTGGTGGTGCAAGTATGGCAATTCTCGGGAGAGTGCTCGATATGGCTTAGCGATGATGCAGAGGGCTGGTGTGGTCCTGGTCCATGGTCCCCTGCTGCGGGCTTGGCCGTCGAGTATATGTTAGAATACGAGAGAAAGGAGAAAGGAGGGGACGTACGATGTTGCACAGCCCTGGAGGACCTGCATCTCACTTCAAACCTTCCCCAAAGTCCCTCATTGACTTGACATCTGTGCAGGATGATGTGGAATGATTGAGGCCAAAGTTGTGGCTGTTATGAACGTATAACGTGTGCCGGTTGGGGGATTCAGCAGCACACACCGCAAGGTTGTGAGTTTGATGGCATGCACCCTACAGCACTAGGCTGCCAGCTGTTAACAATGTTAAAATAGCCATGATATTTAAAAAAAGACATGGACCTGGATGTTGAGATTGAGGGAGCCATTGCCAGTCTTCTGTGGCACAAGGCCAGGCTGCTTTGGAGCGACAGAACTTCTCTCCCTTTGTTAAGAGCATGTGCGCATGACTTTGTGAAGGGCAGAATTAAAAGAGCTAAAAGGGATAAAAGAAAGTCAGCACTTGACAGGGAAATGATATGCACAAGTGCCTCAGTGGCTCAGTAGGCACAGTGTCGTTGCCTCTGCCATAGCAAGATCCCTCTCCGTCTTGACATGTTTTATTTGCTACTTGAAGTGAGATGGTGATGAGCTTGTGAGATGTGAGCACGTGAGCATGTGAGTTGTTAGTACTGGGAGTCGTGACGTGTGTGCCACAGACCGTAAGTCTGTGACTCATGAGGACGCATGAGGACGCATGAGGGTTGGACAAATGGGATGGCAACATCACTCGATTTACTACAAAGTCGATAGCCTCTGGCATCACCCAAAAAGTGCTCATACCTGTTGTCAAACCCCTTACCTGCAGTAACGGGTTATGGTGTGGGCGAGGGTACAGAATCCCAACACCGTACCCAAACCCGTGTGACTCATAACTGTGACACTGTGGTGTCACACATACCTGTGACGAAGCCTAGCAGGGTGTGGATGATTCCCGCATTTTCTGTGACACGTGGGTCATGAAATTAACATCAGCAAAATGGCCTAAAAATTATAATGTAATATATTGCATAAGTTCAATTATCAGAATAAAAAATAAATAAATAAAATTATTAGATAAACTATTTAATTTTTTTTGGAAATAAAATTCAATATATAATTTAAAGATATTATAATTATGCTCTAATAATACCATAATATTAGTATTATAACTAATTATTGGATGAGACAATATATTTAAAAAAAATATTAAATATTATAGAACTTTCTACTATTTATCTCTAATATATAGCCATTGATAATCTACAATTAGATCAATATAAAATTACATTGAAATTATAAAATTACAATGTAATGGATACTAATTTAAAGTTATTAAATGTTTTATATAAGAGTAGAATATTTTTTTTGGCCCTGTTACATGTCATAGTTTATAGTATCTAATAAAATAATATAGCACTATAAGTATAATTTGTACTTTCAATATATATTTGACACAATAGTATAGTGGCTTAAAGTATCTAAGTAATTAGACTGATGTTTAAGCAGGTTAAAAGTTCAAATCTCTAAGTGTGAAAATTTTCAAGTTAAACTATAAAATAATAGATAATAAAATAAATAAATAAGTCTAAATTATAAGTAAGATAATCTAATATAAATGTAAATAATTAATAATTAAGTGTAAGTAATTGGATAATTAGGTAAGAGTGCTTAGAATGCTTAGTTATATTAGAATTTTTTAATTTTTGGTATATAAATTAGTTGTATATTAGCCTTAAATATATTGTCAAATAATAATATCTAATGGGATCTAATTAAGCAAATTATATGATATCTCAATATATAATTAGTCTTATATAAGTTTCTAGTTATATTATTAGTTCAAAATTAGTTTATATTAGTTTTTAATTATATTATTAGTTCTATATTGGTTTATTATTCTATTACTACTCTAAAATAAAATTTCCAAATAATATTACTCTTATTATAGATAGAAAAACCAATCAAACTAATTATTATACTAGAATTTAATTTAGCAATTATTATATTTTTTATTATATGACATTTTCTTTTTGTGAGGTCCACAACTATGTAACTAATTCATTGTATATGCATTACTTCACTTATTATACATAAGTTACCATATATTGCATTGTAATTTTTTGGCCCTTTTGCTGATGAAGGTTCCAAAGATGGTCAGTTTCGTACGATGTTTCTAGTTGGATAGTGGTGGTCAGTTTGAGTGTGTAAGGTCAGGGTTCCTACAGAAGAATAGGCGGCTGGCATCTGGCCTTCTTCTCAGCCTTTGTTTGCTTCTTTGACCACTTCATGATGGGCTAATAAGAGGAGAGCTTCTGCAGCTCTTTCGAGAACGAAGTCGTTAATTACTTCTCTGACAGGGATACTATTCTCGATGACTGAGGTAGGTGTGATAAGATCTTGGAGTGGAGAAATAATGCCTCTTCTTCCAGGAGTTTCTAGATCTAGGGGGACGAATGGAAAGGGCATGCTTGCATCATTCCTTACCACAGCCGCTCTTATATTCAGGCTTTGATTGCAATGGTATTTAGCAATTAATTTAGAAGCATGTATGTTTTGTTCTGGTTCCCAAGTGTCATTGGCATTAGAGTATCCCTTCCAGTGAACATGGTATTGCTTGATTTTGTTGCATCCAAAACATCGCATTCCAACAATGGCTTCTACTTCCCATTTGGGTTGTCCTTCTACTATTTCAGGGGGTGGTTCTAAAAAGTTTGGGCCATGCTCTTCAGTTTTCTTATAGGGTGATAGATAGGAAGCATGGAAGACATTATGAATCTTCCATGTTTTCGGTAACTCCAACTGGTAGGCTACATGGCTAACAGGTATGGTAATTTTAAAGGGCCTGTATCTTTTTGCTCAGAGTTTGTGCATGGAGTGTGTTGTTTTGAGATTGGTGGCGTCTAACCACACCTTTTCTCCTTTCTTGTATGGTCAGAAATTAGTATCTTTAATTAGAAGCATCTGACTATGGAGGATTGCTTCATGAACCTTAGCCTGAAGATTATATAATTCCTTCCTTCTTTCAGACAGTGGTTGACCATCCGTTATCAGGGTAACATTGGCTCCTGGGATTATTCCAATGAGAGCTTCGAAAGGTGGAATCTTTGTTGTATGTGATGGTCAAGAATTGATTGCATACTAGGCCATGGGTAGCCACTGGGCCCAGTCATTTTGTTGTTCGTTGCAAAAGATTCTTAAAAACGTTTCTAGAGTCTGGTTTGTTCTTTCTGATTGTCCGTCAGTTTGCAGGTGGTAGGCAGTACTAATATTCCTATCTATCTTGGCTTCTTTAGCTATTTCCTTGGCTAAGTGCAAAGTGAGTCTTAGATCTCGATCAGAGATAATTCTTTTGGGAATTCCATAGTGCGGAAAGACTTTGTTAAAATAAAGTTTGGCTAGGTCTTCTGTTCCCATACTCTTCTTACAGGGAAAGAACAGTATTGCCTTTGAACAATCGTGATCGGTAATAGTAAGAATAGAGTCACAACCGTTTGAGGGTGGCAGCTTTGTTATCCAGTCCATTGCAATTACTTCAAAAGGATGAGCACCTTCTTTTGGGGTAATTGAAAACAAGGGGGATTTCAAAGGTCAAGTATTTGCCTTGTTTTATTGGCAAACTCTGCACCCCTTCATATATTGTTGAACCCATTCCTTCAGTCTAGGCCACCAATACCTCATTCGGACTGAAAAGTATGTTGTAGTGGCTCCAGGGTGACCAGCGGTAGGGTGGTTGTAATATTCCTCTAGAATCCAGTTTTTAATTTCATCCAATCTTATTGCCATCTTTCCGTCCTTGACCCATTTTCCTTCTTGTTATTCCCATTCATGTATTTGAGCTTCTTTCTCAAATAGGGGAGCTTCTGTTTCATAGGATTCTTCTATTAGACTGTTGAGTGCAGCAGATCAGATGTTTTCAAATAGGTATGGAGGTAGGGCAGTGATTTCTGCATTGTCTTCTCT
This sequence comes from Russula abietina, assembly GCA_003313715.1. Classification (NCBI taxonomy): domain Eukaryota; kingdom Fungi; phylum Basidiomycota; class Agaricomycetes; order Russulales; family Russulaceae; genus Russula; species Russula abietina. Next base: position 24,695 of record QLOU01001442.1, read on the forward strand.
TCCATCATTGTAATCTGGTCTTCTTGATAGCACGTCTGCCCTGTTTTGTGGCCCTGGGCAGTGTTGCAAGTGGATATTATAATTTGCTAATGTAAGAATATATCGTGCTACCCTTCAATTGATTTGCTGGGGGTGACAATAATGTAACAGGTTGGTGTGATCCACAAAGACTTGAACAGGTTGTTTTGTTCCGCATAACAAATGTCTCCAATATGTTAGTCCAAAAATAAGTCCTAAGAATTCTCAATTCCAGACATCATAGTTTCTTTCTGCTGAATTAAGGATTTTTGATGTATATCCGAGGGCTTGTCTTTTCCCTCGGTTGTCTCTCTGAAACAGTGCTGCTCCCACTGCATAGGCTGATGCATCTGTTTCCAATTCGAACGGTTGGTTTTCATTTGGAACTATCAGTACGGGGTCTTTGGTGATACTTTTAATTAACAAGTTTAGGGCTTCTTTGCATTCTTTCATCCACTTGAATTTATGATCTTTCTTTAACAAGTCGTGGAGAGGTTTGGCTAATCAAGCATAATCTTTAATGAATGCTTGTTGATATCCAAAAACCCCAAGAATTTAACAGACTTGTTTGACAGAATGAAGTTCTCGTGGCCAGTTGCTAATCCCTCCAATTCTACTGGGGTCGACTTGTACTGTCCCTTCTCTGACTTGAAAACCAAGGAACTTAATATCGCTCTTTTTAAACTTGCATTTTGACACCTTGAGGAAGTATGAATGTTCTTCCAAAATATTGAGGAACTCATGTATAATTTCCTTATGAAGAGTTTTCCCTTCAGAAGTGTCGTCTGTTCCAATAGCAACGTCGTTCATATAGTTGGCAAAATTGTTAGAGTGCTTCTATTTTAGAGGTCCCAAATCTCAATTCATTGCTCTTTGAAAAATAAATGGTGCATTGCAAAACCCAAAGGTCATTACTGTAGGAATAAAGGTTTCTATTGGGGTTTTGAAAGCCGCCTTGTATTGATCTTCTTATTTAATTCAGATATTATTGTAGCCTGCTCGGACATCAAATTTCGAGAACAGTCTATGTTTAGACAGCTTTTCCAATTCTGTTTGTAAGTTTGGGAGAGGATAAAAATCTTTTTGGGTGAGGTCATTGAGTTTCTGATAATCAATAACCATGCGTAACTCCTTATTGTCATCTTTTTTTGAAACAAAGAACATGGGTAATACATAAGATGATGTTCCATGTCAGATGTATCCTTTCTTTAGATCTTTTTTGAGGGTCTGATCTAGAACTTCCAATTCCTGCTTTGTTAATTGGTACATCTTGCAGTCGAGTTGTTCTAGTGCTTCTTCTTTGAGATCAATTATCATATCTTCGACTCTGGAAGGAGGTAGTCGTTCTGCTTCTTGTTTAGAAAATACCTTTTGGTGACCTTGGTATTTTAAGGGTAATTGTTCTTCCTGGAGTTTGTCCTTATCTTTATTGATAGTGGCAGCCCATTGTTGTGTGAAGGTTACCCTTTTGGCTGCTTCTTTGATAAAGCGTTGTCCATCGTTTTTCCAAATACGCCACTGGTGTTCCATAATTTGTATCGGGGTAATCTGTACTTGATTTCCTAGATTGATCCTTCCCGTATCCCATTGTATCTCTGGGTTAAATTTGTGGAGAAAAGAGAAACCTAATACAGCTCTGTCTTGTCCTAGGTTGGTAATAAAGAAGTCCAATTCTTCAGTGGTGTGTCCAAAAGAAACCTTGAGTTATGTTTTCCTGATGATTTGTCCTGCCTTCATCAGCAAAAGGTGGTATGCCTTTATTACTCTTGATTTGCTTGATCCAAGGATTTCAAGCAAATTCAAGACTGAGAATTCAAGACAATGTCTCTTGATCCAAGACAATGTCTCTGGATCCAAGACATAGGTCTGCAAATTATACTTTATTTTTATCTTGAGATTTGCTTGATTCTATAGTAAAGAGGCTAGATTTATATTCTCAAGCATTTATAAGCACTTTTTAAAATGTCAACTTATTTTAAAGTTATTCTCAAGACCAAAATAAAGTCTATCTATATTGTTCAAGTCACTTTCAAGACTTTGTAGTCCAGGCACAAATTATTGTCACAATTATATTAAGAGATACCAAGAATCCATACAGTTGAACAAGAAATAACAGGGCATGAGAAATTGACGTATGTTGAAGTGCAGTAACAAAGTAACAAGTGAAAAGAATAGATGCTTGTTGAAGCAGCCTCACGGTTCACGGGATCGGGTGATTGAGGGTGATGGAGCGGGGACACGTGACCACGCGTCGTTGAGCAGCGGAGGTGATGGGCGGTGACGAGTGTGATGTGATGCATGATGGGAAAGTGAAAACGGTCTGCGACAGAAGCTAGCATTAAAATCAGTAAACAAAATTCAATAGAACTGACATACATACCTATTATTCGGAATTGGTAATGGCACCCTCGGCAATCTTGCAACGTGACTGAGGTGATGGTCCGATATTGGACGCGGAAGGCTCAACACTTTTTTTTGAGCTACCTGGCGCGGAAACCTGTGTTGCCGCATCAACAAGGGGTTGCATGACTGCCATGCTATCAAGCCCCTTGTCGCAAGCACCAGTAATCCAACCATTCGTAACGAGGCCCCATTGGTCAGCATTAAACTCCTTTATTTTGCCGAAATGATCATCTTCCTGCTTTGACTTGCTTTTGTTCACTTTGTTGTATGGGGTGATTGCTGGCTGATCAGCATACTCAGCTGGAATATCGAGGTTAGCCCAGAAATCAATGGCACGTTCAACCTAAATATACCGATAAGCATCAAAATTAAAAAGCGAGGTAAAACTCATACAGCCGCAGTCGTGAGTCCAAGAGCACCTATATAAGGTTTTCCCTTTATTGTCAGCCAGGTCTCATCACGCGTCTTCATCTACCTGAAGAAAAATCCAAATGTCTTCAAGATTAGGGGACCGTAAAAGGGTTGTTCAAGGTACTATGCATACAACGAAGTTAGTCAGCGGCCGTAACAGCAGCAAGCACGCACCAATTTGCCACCATCACGCTTGACAGACCCATACATCCAGCTATTCTTCTTGAAAAGCTCGATGGCCATGTTGCGTCTCGCACTGTTGGTATTGGCCCTCTTGTTCCGGAAATGTTCATCAAGGGCCTCGACGGCCTTTCTACTGATTAGGTTTCGTAGCTCCTTCCATCGTTGATCACCCTATGGTCCAATTAGTGTGTACTTCACAAGAATGACAATACGAACCAGGACGAAGACAACATCATGCTGTCCAGATATTTTATATGGGGCGGCACGAGTCGACTGATAGACATGATCCCAGCAACTCTGCATGGCATCAATTGACGCCTCATCCTTGATTTCCCACAGAGAGTGCATCGTTCCGATATATGCTGCAAAAGTTGTTATAAAGACCTTGCGAAATTTGTCGCAGGCTTCAAGAATAAGATGTTCTATTTTGTATTCAGAAACCTTAGGGCATATCACCGGCGACACAGCCGTCGCAATAGCCTACATTCATGAAGGACCATTAGCATGGTGTCAATGGGAAACATAGCGACAACGCACCTGGTTAGACATGTGTACTCCTCGCTCTTCCTTATCACCTTCATCCTCGATGCCACTGGAGCGACAGCTAGTCTGAACATCGATAGACTCTCTGCCACGAACCATCCCCGGCATTGACTTCTTACGCAATCGTTTTGAGGGAAGAGCTGGCACTTCGGAAGCGATACCAACCCCGGAGTCAAGGATTCGTCTCTTTGAAGGTTTTCTGGTAGCACTACAGGATGCCCTTGCTGAAGCATTGTCATCAGAATCCTCCATAGTACGTTGCCGGCGTTGGGTGGCTGGGGTGGCTTTGTGTTCCTTAAGCCACGCATCTGATATGCCGGCCGTCGCCTTTGCATATCGGAGATCCCTGTATTCATGGCAGAGGTTGAGGAGAAAGAGAGCGCCTTCGGTGAGCATGGTTGTCATTGGGGGAAAAATCAACTTATGGATTGTTGACGGTTCGCTGAATATGTTCAATCTGGTTATGTCATCAGCCAAACAGTCATCCACTCGTTGTTTGCCTCACCTCTGGCTCGTTCCGCTGACGCCTTTGTGAGATCTCAGCCCTTAGGTTTCCCCGCACTTTGAGTGACTTTGACGACCTTGCTTTTTTCTTCTGTTGCAGTGGGCTCACTTCTGGATTCGAATCATCCATGTCAGTACCAAGGGTATCGTCCTCCTCTATGGTGCCCAAGTCCATGGCATCGTCTTCATCTTCATCTTCGTCTTCATCTTCATCTTCACCTTTGCCTCCGTCTTCATCTTCACCTTCATTTCTGTCTTCATCTTCGCCTTTGTCTCCATCTCCATCTTCGCCTTCATCTCCGTCTCCATCTTCGTCTTCGTTACCTCGGCTCATTTTCCAGTCAGGGTCATCTGCACTGGCGAGTTCAGAGATACCATCATCAAATTGCATCTTGGGTGCACTTCATCTCAGTCGTGGCGTTGGTTCTCCCCCTCCAGAGCCAGAACGTGTGTCTTCGTTTTCGTTCTGCCTATGCTCACTCGATGGGGAGACACCCTGTGATACTCTCTTGCGGTGCCGCAGATCTACAAGAGAAACGTTGCCCCGTCTGAAGCCTCGGATAACTATTTGGCATACAACATATCAAAGGGATTGTCGTCATCGAGCTCTTTGCCGTCTGCCCCCACATCTTTTTCAGTGTTCTTTTTTTTTTTCACGATCCACAGCCTTGGCTTTGGGGCCACCTCAGGTATGTCATCGCCTCTCTCTATATCTTTATCGTCAACTGACCGGAATGTTAATGGTCATCCAAATTCAACAAGTTTGAGAATGTATCATGTTTTTTTTTTTTGGCATTCAGATCCATGACCGCATAGGAGCGTTTCAATGACGTTCCTTGAGCTGGTGAGTCAGAACATCAGTAAAACTCAAGAAGGGGGTTATCAATTCTTACTAGCGTTTGCCTGCTTAAAAGGCCCCGCAGTCTGTCTTGAAGCCTTCTGAGTGGGGTTTTCCTCGTCAAGCTCCGAACCGACTTCTGTTTCGATGCCCCCTGTTTTGACATCTAGTTGCCACGTTGGCCAAAAAAATTATGTTTGGCGTTAAGTAATCGATCAAACATACCAGTGTGGCAGCGAGAGAAGGTATTTTCTGCTTCCTCTCTCTCTTTGGCTAGAGTATCTTTAAGTTCTGAAGCACGATTAATGTCACGAATTGTCTTCTTCAATTTGGCTTTCGTAGCTTGCTCTTTTGACTTGCGCTCTTCAGCGCTCTTCTTCTTAGCGGTGGCAATCTCTTCTGGAGCGCGGCGACCTGGTGCCCGAAGCAAGGCTCGAGTGTCCCCTTCTTTCCAGTTGACCGCCGTGGCCCTCTTAGACTTTCGTACGCCAGTTGTTTGAGGTGACATGACTTGTGTGAGCAGTGAAGTGAGAGTGTGAGTGCAACGTGTTGCCATTCTGTTATACGTACAAAGTTCTAATTACTGCACATGTGTTTCCCTTTTTGGTCAGTTTAGCGGACTTGTCAAACTTGTCAAGTCTTGAAGGACTCTCTACTGTCACCTACGGTATTACCGTCGACAACCATGAACCGCTCAACTCAACTAGCTCGAGAGCATGAGTGTACAGTTGAAGGCTGCTCTCGGATACTGAAGACTACTGGTTTGCTCGTGAGACACCTACAGTTGTCTCACCCGGGATTACAGTATTACGACGGTGTGTTTGATTCTTGTATAGTGTTATCCTTCATTTGACCTACGTTTCAAACCTATAGCTCGATACCGAACTCCAGTACATCAGGCCATTGTCTCCCCTGCACACACTCCCATCGCTTTCTCCAGCCCTCCCCATACTCCAGTGGTTTTCCCCAGTCCTGGGTCGCCACATACCCTAGCAGTCAATCGAATAGAATCCGAACCGCTAATCCCAGAACTTGACGGCATTATTCCTGATCCTAATTCAGCTCCAAAGACTGGTATAAATGAGGCAAAGACCAAAATCCTTCACCAAGCTTTGAATGGCGAGTGTTTGTTTACTTCTACACGTCAATCAATATTAAACATTTGTAGCTGTACCCTGTGATGAACACGGGGTCCCTCTCCAGAAGGTAAATGGTCTTTTCCCTGGGCCTCTGCTGCCCGAACCGAAGGCCGTCAACGACTGGAGTCCCTTCGAAAGCCAGGATCACTTTGAAATGGCTGAATTCCTTTTTTGCAGAGCTCGCATGTCTGGTGCCAATATAGACATACTAATGGAGAAGATCGCGAAATTTCCAGGCAGAGGAATGATCTTCAAGGATCATAGTGACATTTATGGCACTATCGATTCTTCTGACCTAGGAGACATCTCGTGGCAGTGCACATCTCTCACATATATGGGTAAAACTCCAGACAACCAAGTCCCCAAATGGATGTCAGTGAAATATGAAATTTACTACCGCAATCCCTGTGATGTCATCAAGGACATAATTGCCAATACAATATTTAAACATGGGTTCGACTACGTACCCTATCAGGAATTTGACGAAGATGGAGACCGAATATATGAGAACTTGATGTCCAGGGATTGGGCCTACAACCAAGCGGTATGTTTTATTTCATACCTCCATTAGTCCGCTGACCCTGTAGCTTCAACAGAACATCATCCCGAAAGATAAGAACACGCATGGTTCCATGTTTGTACCCATCATTCTCGGGAGCGACAAAACAGTCGTTTCAGTGGCAACGGGGCACAATGAGTATTGGCCATTGTACATGTCCATAGGGAATGTATACAATAGAGTCCGAAGGGCTCGTGGGAATGCTGTCGTCCTGATTGGCTTCCTCCCGATACCTAAAAGTAAGTACTATTTCCTAGTTTCAGTCAAATTTTTACTTATATTTCTGAAAAGTGGACAAGAAACACACTGGAAGCAAAAAGTTTTGAGATTTCCAGCAACAGATGTTTCACTCTTCGCTCTTCGAGATCCTTTCCTCACTCAAACCATACATGACAGAGCCTGAAGTTCTCCGGTGTCCGGACAGCTACTTTCGACGCGTCATATATGGCCTTGGTCCCTACATCGCTGACTACCCGGAGCAAGTCCTCCTTGCATGTATTGTCCAAAACTGGTGCCCAAAGTATCGAAGTGTTTTCTTCTTTAATATGTATACCTGACGAGTGCGGAAAATCAAGGTGTACAGCCAATTGGCGAAAACTCGATGACGATCATCAACAGTTCCAAAGGACAAAGAAGTTTACTGAATCATATGTGAGAGACTTCCATTTTACGGATCTCTGGAAGGATTATGGAATCGTCGGGAACATTTTAGTTTGTGTCTTCATTTTATGTACAACATGATGCTATCTAACACGACGCTATCTGACTCCCTACCTGACTCTAGCCATTTACAAAGCACTTCCCTCGTGCCAACATATATGAACTCATCACCCCTGACCTACTCCACCAACTGATTAAAGGGACGTTCAAAGACCACCTGGTGGACTGGATCGTCATGTATATTGAGAAAAAGCACAAAAAGCAGGAGGCGCAGGCGATTCTAGCCAATATTGACCATAGGTACGTTGAAAGCATATCCAGACTTTTTCAAGTACTAATCAGCCTGCATCCACGCTAGAATTGCAATAGTACCAACGTTTTCAGGAATTCGTCGCTTTCCTCAAGGCCGTGGATTCAAGCAGTGGACAGGTGATGACTCGAAGGCGCTAATGAAGATGAAGTCACTTTCATTCCATGTATATATTAGCTATAAGTGAACTGAGTGGCGTTCTAGGTTTATCTTCCTGCTATTGAGCACTATGTTTCAAACGCGATGCTACGGTGTATCTAAGCATTCCTTGAGTTCTGTTATATTGCCCGTCATGACATTATAACAGAGCGATTGTTGGCGCAGCTCAAGGATGCTCTGAGAAGATTCCACCACTACTGTCAAGTGTTTAATGAGATCGATGTGTCCCCTGGCTCATCCCTTCCCCGGCAGCATTCTTTGACTCACTACGCAGATAGCATACATCTTTTCAGTGCGCCAAATGGATTGTGCTCTTCGATCACGGAAGCAAAACATGTCCAAGCTGTTAAGAAGCCTTGGCGAAGGACCAATCGCCACAAACCACTCAAACAAATGCTCTACATCAACCAACACATTGACAAGCTCTATGCCATGCAAAGGGACTTTACAAACCAGGGGATGTTAGAGGCAGCGGGGCTCGAAAGCACGTTGGGTTCGATTGGTGTATTCTCTACATGCCCTTTACCCTACAGAGCTCATTCCAAGAATACACCAGAGGCGATGCGCATTGAACTAGAAATCCCCAATGACGGAGCAGACAGCCAGGTAAATGATAATGGCGATGCCAATGACGAATACAATGACAAGTACAACGACAAGTACAACGATGAAGACGAGGATGAAACTAAAGGAAGTAAAGTCGTTTGCAAACTCATGCCCTCTCGGGTATGGTTAGCCAAAAATTCTCGTGAGTTGATTTATCTTACATTTCGTATACATAACCTTCTAACATCTCGGTAGGAGGGAGGGTCAAACTTACTTCACTCATTTCCAGTCTCATCGAATTCGACGTCCTCCCCCTCTTTCATTGCTTCATACGTACGGAAGGTCTAGTTAACAAACATGACCATTGTTATATAGATCCCCAGATGTTGGTGGCCAGCTCGGCAACATCTATATATTATGCACCAAGTGATCATAGAAGGATCACCGAATACAAGGAACTCATGCACGCAACACCGTCATGGAGGAAACAGTCCCCTCACTATGACACAATTCTTGTCAGGACGGGACTTGGGCCTGGACCTCACGGCCTCTCCATGGCACAGCTTCGTTTCCTTTTCTCCTTCATGGCCAATGGCATTTGCCACGGGGTTGCCCTGGTTGAATGGTTTTCCTATATTGGCAAGTCACCCGATGAAGACACAGGGATGTGGATGGTTCAGAGAGAGATGTGAGATGATGGCTCGCTTCACTTGGACTTCATATGCATCGACGCAGTCGTACGAAGCTGCCACCTACTTCCCTGTTATGGGAGAGAGATGATTTCAAGCGACATTACTCATGTGACATCCCTCAACAATTTCCAGTATTACTACGTTAACAAGTTTGCAGACCACCACTCCTTCAAGTTATTTTCATAGGGAACCTGCACAGAGGACTTTTTATACTTTATTCCACTTTGAAATACTTAGACCCGGATAATTAATACCTCATACATGCAAAGGACATTGCAGTCGCAATGGCCATTCGCAGGTTAATAAAAGTACGTCCAATCTATTTATTTGTTCCGATAATCATCTAAATTGTTGTATTTGCAGTATAGTATCATATTCTCGTATCCCACCGTCTGAAGCAACTAGTTGTATGGCAAAGGAAAGTACGCCAGCCATCGCGCAAGAACTTCGAACAAAAAATGACGAAACGACAAAAAATGACGAAACGACAAAAAATGACAAAATGACAAAAAATGACAAAGCGACAAAAAACGAAACAACAAAACAACAAAAACGACACATAATGATAAAGGTGGACGTCCCTCGCTGTCCGATTTCCTCTGATCCCGACCATCGCGCACTGCAAACCATGTGTTTCCGAATTCAGGTGCTCTCAGGTATAGAGCACCAAGGTGAGGACCACCCCACTGCTGTCCTTGTTTCCCCAAGCTAACTGGTAAGCGAAGAAAACGTGAAACAGTCGAGTTATCTAGGTTTGATTAATACTGAGCCCCATTAATTGCAGTAGCGCGACTCACCAGCCAAAGACTAAACAAAATCATCACCACAGCCATAGTGAACCCCCCCATCGCGAGAACCCACACCAACACAATTTTCCAGGGGATTTTCTTGGTGTCATTGGTACAGGTATTGGTGGTCACGTTGGTGTTGTTGATGTTGATGGTCATAGGTGGCATGGCTGGAATGTATGATGGTGGTAAGATGCACAAGTCACAGGGCGAGAAAATTGAATGCAAACCAATGCAAACAACCAATGTACGCACTCATGCACACACGCACGCACGCCATCCCCGCCGGCAGCTCATGGAGCTCACAGGTAATTCCGGCCCTCGCCAGGGGTCTCCCAACGGCAGTGAGGATGAGACGACCATGCCTCTATTAGTTTCACGAGTGCCAGACCAGTTCGTCATGAACTTCCAAACACTATACAGATCACTATTCTTACTACAACCACCGAGGAGGTTGGCCTTTTTCTAACTCTAGCTACGATCCATGAGGAGAATCCTCCTTGCAACATTGCCCTGTTAATGACAGTTGGCATCACCCAGAACCCCCTCATTCAGCTTATGACCTTCACCACGTCCCCTCCCCCCCCCAATGATTCCTTTTGCCACAGCATACAGGATGACCCTCCGCGCTGAAGACTCCCGTATTAACCGGCAGAAAGTTCATTCACCAGAAGAATCACGGTATCCTCCAGGTAGAGAGTGGGGTGAACGCTACGTCCCATCTGCCCACTCTACAGTCAACTCTTGGCCCACTCATAAAGAAATGGCCAAGCTGCAGTCGGTTTTGTCAACGGGAGGACATGATGGACATGTACTCAGCGGCGCGGACTACGTGGATATGATGGGAAGTTGACGGCGTGAGTGAGAGGAAGCTCTTAAGTTGCCTCGAGACACTACCGATGAGTCATGACCCCTCCTGGTCGCAGTCCAGCTACAGCGTCAAGAAAGAACAGACTGGTGGCAGGAAGGGATGAGTGGATGGTTGCCAGGTTAGTGGCATTATAACACATGTAATACATTAGTCTTGTATTTGCTTGAAGTATGAAATTTCAATTTGATGATTCTTTATTGTTTTTTGGCCATGAACCGTTCTTGAATGTCTTGATTTATTGAGTCTCTTGATTATCTTGGAAATGGACCTCAAGAAGGCCTGATTTCCAAGAGAATTCGACAACATTTTCAAGAGACAATGTACTCTGTAACAACTTGAAGCGACTTTTTCCCTTGAAATGGTTTTTCAAGCATTTAAAGGCAAAAAAAGGCAAAAAAAGCTATTTTAAAGCGATTCAACGTTTTGCTGATGTTATTACTGGTTCCATCAATATTATGGATGATTCTCGGTTGTTCTAATTTAGAGGTAGAGAGGCGTAGTCAGACTATGGTTCTTGGGTCTAGGAAGTTTTCTGTTGCTCCACTGTCGATTAGGGCAGTTTCGGTCTTTCATGTTATAGTGAGAAATAATTGTATTGTAAGAGCCTTGCGCTTAGCAGAAACAACTCGACACATAGTTAACACCCGTGCCGCGACCGTAGACGTGGGTATTTCTAAAAATCCAGTTCTTCCTCCATTAAAATCCCAAATAAGTCTTCCTTCTCTTTCTCTCCCAATGTGGCAACTTGTTGTGCAAGATCTTTAAGACCTTGTGATTCTTCATCTTTGATTAGTTCGATAGTCGCAGTACGAGCTTTGGGTTTGTAAGGCGGTGGTTTGTTAGGTAACTTTCCTTTCCAATTTGGACAATCTTGTTTGATATGTCCTTGCTTCTTACATTTGAAGCAACGTCCCTCCTTCTGCATACGGAGCTTCTCGGGATCTTTAGTAGATGCTGCCTTTTCAACAGAAGCAGCATCCACTTCCATGGGAACATAATCATTTTTCTTATTCCCAGGTTTAAGAGCTCTTTGGACAATCCCTTGCCATTTAGAACATTGCATGCTCAAATGATAGTTTCCTTTATTTTCCATTGTGTCTTTGAAGACATTACTACACCTCACTTGTCTTCATGCTGCTTCTTCCCACTGATCAAGAGTCGTTGGCCAGACTGCTTCTCTCAGGATTTCTTTGTGGAGCCATTTCTTGAGTCCATCAGTGAAATCAGTCATGACTCTAACTTCGTTTCAGGGAATACCAGCTTTGCAAAGCAAGTTCTCAAACTTTGCAATATAGTTGTCAATATCCTCCCCTTCCATTTCCAATTTTGCCAGATCTGTCTTTGTGATACACTCTGTGAGGCATTCAGGCTTTAGCTGATTTTCTGTCCCACTTGTACGACTTGATTCGGCCTTGAGTGACTTGGATTATTCGTAACACGAGCACTCAAATCTATAGACTTCTATTGATGCTTTTAGAAGCCTTCTGAACAACGTACAGTGGGTCAAAAAACTGTCCCAATGTTTGGCTGTTTTGAAAAGAGTGAGTTGTAACAAATTGAATAAATTATATAAT